>PVJS01059523.1:0-11497 GCA_004027185.1 Glis glis
GATGTGGAGAAGTAGGAACTCTACTACACTGTTGGTGGAATTGCAAATTAGTGCAACCACTTTGGAAAACAGTGTGGAGGATCCTCAGAAGAATGGGAATAAACCTACCGTATGACCCAGCAATACCACTTCTAGGCATCTACCCCAAAGAACTAAAACCTAATTACCAGACTAATGCATGTGTATCTATGTTTATAGCAACACAATTCACAATTGCCAAACTTTGGAACCAGCCAAGGTGTCCATCAACAGATGAATGGATCACAAAACTATGGGATATGTACACAATGGAATTTTACGCAGCCACAAAGAAGAACAAAATCACATCATTTGCAGGGAAATGGAGAGAACTAGAGAACATCATACTAAGCGATATTAGTAAGTCACTAAGAGTAAAAAATTGGATGTTCCCCCTAATCTGTGGGAGCTAGATAGAATGGGACTTAGAAGGGACTTAGAAGGGAAGAAGAAGAAATCTTTAGATGGACAAAGAAGGTGACCTAACTGAGGGAGTTGGGAGGGGGTGGAGGGAAACACACTATAGCACATGATGTACATACACAAACATATAAGACTCAATCACTATCTGGAGTATGAAAGGGAGGGAAGGGGGGAATGGGGTGGGATTGAAGGGAGGGCTAAATGTGTAATGTGTGCATGTATGATGTTCATACCCTGACAAATATCAAAATGGATAATTACAATGTACCAATAAATGAACATTAAGAGTTAAAAAAAAGTTACTTTCTACTTTATTTGTTCCCTCACATCCATCATAATACCAAATGCCTTATTGTTTTATATTATTATTATTTGTCTCTCTGCACCCAGATTTAAGCTCTCCAGTGAAGAGACTGTAAGTCTTCCCTCTACTCCTATAACAATGCCAGCCACGTTGGTGACCCTCATCACTTGAGTGTTGAATAAAGGCACCAAAGGTGGCATCTTTCCATGAGGCCCCACCTTTGATAGCAAGTACCAAGCTGCCCATGTGTATATCCTGCCAAAGAGTCCATCTGAAACTGAGGCACATAGGAATAATGAGCAGATCTAGACTGTGACCCAGAGCTTGAGGCCTACATTCTCTCATATGGAAAATTATCTTCTGTGAGAGTAATCTTTAAAGTAACTATGTGGCATAGTCTCAGAAGTTGAAGTTCTGCATGTTTTGGAATAACTATGTTCTGATGATGCATCCCAGTAGGTATCAAACCAGGCTTGGGGTCCCTGAAAGAGGGTAGCTAAGGAAAAGAGGAAAGGACTAGATGTCACCTTGACATCTGGCAAGTTGTTCTTTCTCCACGTGCAGTAGCGATTTCTGTGCTAAAGGATGCTGTGGGATTGATGATTTCTGCTAATATTCGTAAGAGAGGGGTTGGTATTGCCAAACTATACACAATGGCTGAGTTCAGTGACTCACCATAAACTAAATCAGTCAGTAGTGCAAATGAACTCAAGAGCAGGGTCCTTTTTCTGTGGCTGGGTAGTGGATCCGGAGTAGCTCCTCAGTTGTTCTAGATTTTGAACCATTTACATGCATTTTAAATGGATGTCTAATGTTCTATAGCACAGCAGGCTAACTATGGTTGACAATAATTAATTGACTATTTCAAAATAGCTCACAGGGAAGATTTGGAATGTTATGAATGCAAAGAGATGATGTACGTCTGAAATGGTTCCAATTACCCTGATCTGCTCATTACGTGCTATATACGTGTATTAAAGTGTCACACTGCATGCCATACATGTATACAATTATGTGTCAATTAAGAATAAATGTAAAAATAAATTAAACATAAAAATTCAAAAAATAAATGAATGGATTTCACTCAAAAGCATTATCAACCATGCATTTTTTAAAATGAACTTTTTTAGAACAGTTTTCAATTTACGGAATTATTGCAAAGTAATATGGAGTTCTACTCCCCTCTCCCCTGATCCAGTTCCCTGTATTAGATGGCACTTGTATTACAATTGATAAACCCATACTGAAATATTTCTGTTAACTTTAGTCTATATTGTATTCGGATTCCCTAAGTTTCCCCTAACATCCTTTTGCTATTCCAGGATTCTATTTAGGATACCCATCACACTTAGCCGTTTTGTCTCCGTAGGCTTTTCTTGGCTCTGAGTTTCTCAGACTTTAATTTTGATGACCTTAACAGGTTTGGGGAGTGCTGGTCAGGTGTTCTGTAGTGTGCCCATCAATTGGGGATTCATCTCATGTTTTTCCTCAAGATTAGAGTAGGATAATGTGGTCTGGGGAGGAAGACTACAGGGATAAAGTACCATTCTCGTCCTATATAAAGTATTCTCATGATCAACATGACATATTGGTGATGTTGACCTTGATTGTCTGAGGAAATGCTTGTTGGGTTTCTCTACTGTAAAGTTACTCTTTTTCCTCTTTCCATTCCATACTCTTTGGAAGAAAGTCTCTGTGTATAGCTCACACTTAAGGAGTGGGGCATTTTGCTCCATCCCTATAAGAGCAAAGTGTCCACATAAATTATTTGCAATTTTTCTCCACCGAAGATTTGTTTCTCCTCCTATATTTATATATCTACTTATTTATATTTATAAAATATATTTTATCATTTACATTTACTCATTTATCCATGAGTTCATGGATATTTATTTTATCCTTTGGGTTATACTCTAACACTACTCTACTACTTAACTTTATTGTTCCAGTTGTTCCAGCATTGGCCAGTGGCTCCTGTAGGCCCTTGACATAACCCATCATAGCGTTTGCTTTGTTTTTAGCATCTCTTTACTTTCTAATACTATAAGATGTTCTGGACTCATTTTTGTAGAACTCATTTATAGAACTCCTGTCCCAGTCTTAGAATCAGCCATTTCTCCAAAGAGCTCTGGTTCAGTGGAAAATGATATTAGAAACTAAGATCTGGGTGCTTGGTATTTCAAGCAAGAATTTGATGTATAATTTATAATTTATCCACATGGCTGTATTTGTAAATTAAGAAATAAAATCCATCCTGAACTATCATTGAAATATTATCAATATTTGTATAGGTCAGCTACAAGGATAATTTCATCATATGCTATATAGCCACTAACTCATGTCCATTTTTATATAAAAATTTAGGATTGTGGGAAGAAAGAGTAGAGGCATAAAAGAAGAGTAAATTTCTTTCTCCTGCTCATCTGTATTAACCAAATATGTCAATTATTTGTCTGCTTCTAAGATCTGGAATATGCTCCTTACCTATTTATTCATTTATGTTCAGATCTTAAATGAATAATAATAAAAAATTAATTCTAACAACAGATTTTTAGTGGAATAAATGTATTAAATTTTACTGAAAGGAAAATATTCATTTAATCAAGAGGAAACAGTTCTATGTTCTTGTTTTAATTCCTTATTATTTATAAAATGAGATATTCCCTTTTAAAATTAATTTTAAGAATGCATAACATCTTTTGCCATCCACTGATTTGCTTTAAGAAATAATGGTATGCCGGGCGTGGTGGCACAAGCTTGTAATCCCAGTACTTGGGAGGCGGAGATCGGAGGATCCGGGTTTGCGGCCAGCCTCAGCTACTTAGGCCTCCGCAACTTCGTGAGACCCGGTTTCAAATTAAAGTATAAAAAATAGGGCTGGGGATATAGCTCGGAGGTAGAAAGCCCCTGGGTTCAATCCCCGGTACCGCAAAAAAAAAAAAAAAAGAAATAATGGTAATTTTTCACATTTTTACCATACCAAGTAAATTTAATTTTAAATATTATATATAATACTTTTTTAGTAATTTAGATCAAGTTGAAGAACCTTTGGGTAATTTGAACTTTACTTAAATTATATAAGGAAGTTCAACTCTCAACTTTCTTTCCTTTTTTATTTACCTGATTGGTTGGTTCTTACAATTCTGAAGAAAAACTAAGAAAAATAATTAGACTGCACATTGCTTAGGTTTCAGTGGTGAATGAGCCATTGACACAGGGCACGGTCCTGCCAGGATTGCTTGCTGGGGTGGAAAGTACAAAGGGAAGTACAAGTGTTGAATTTTAGCCTCTTTATGAGACAAAATAAAAGATTTATAACCACTACCTAAAGTCAAACATACAACATTATAGATACTACTCACCTTTTCCCCAATAGTAGAATAAAAATGAAGTAGGTAGGTTTTGTATAATCTCAATAATTAAACAGATAAACTAATTCGATTACATCTGTTATTGTGTTCATTCAGGATTTATTTAGCACAAGGACAGAATTATTCAGGATCAAGATTCAAGAAAAGCAAATGGTAAGAAAAGCTGCTCTAAATTAATTCATCTGAGAGGGGGGAAGAGAAGGAACCTTGGGATTGAGGGAGACAAATGGGGAATGCTCACAGGCTTCTGCCTAGGGAGCACCCGGCACTTCACCATTTAATAATGGAGTTCTCTCTGTATCACATTGCGCTTAGGTTTCAAGGCACACCATCTATGCACATTCAGTTTGCCAGTCTCAGCTTAGCTGTCACTTCTTCCTGGAGACCTTGAGGAGGCGGATTTCATAGGTGCTCTAGACACAGGCTTCGTGGTACCCTGATGTCCACCCCCTTCCCCCAAGGCCCAGTGATCCTCTACTCCACTCACCACTGCACCCTCTTATCCATCCATCCCCTTTGCAGTGAATTCCAATATTTATCTCATTCATCTTTGCATCCCAAGTGCCTATAAGTGCCTAGTAGGCAATTAATAAATATATTTCTGACTATATGGATTGAATAAATAAATGCATAACTGAGTAGAAGATGAAGACTTAAGTTTATTTTGACCATGGTTCCTATAAGCCAAGTACCAATTGTGTTGTAAAAGCAGACCAATTTTGATTCACTTATTAAAAACAATAAACATAAATACAATCAATTTAAATTTTAACATTTCAATCTTATGATATCTCTACTCTTTCTCCTTTGTAGTCTTGCCTATTTCTTAGAAGACCCAACAATCATAAAATTGAAAATACCATGCCTCATACTTGATTCTTCTAATTATGAAGCCCATAGCCTGGGCTGAAACAAAAAAAAAATTCTCCAAGTTTTTGTATATCAATGTGTCTTCACCATGTCAAAGCCTCCATAAGTCCCCAAATATACAAAGAATATATTTTATGCTTAGAAAAAGGCATATTTTAAGCAGTTTTACTTTAAGCATTTCTGTTTAATAAAACTAATTATATGGGTGTTACCCTTGGTAAGTTAATGCAGATAGAGTCTGAATTTTGTCTTGCTAGCATTGGCTAAGTTTAGTTTTGGTATTGACATAATTAGGAAGGATGTGATATGTGGTGGTAGAAAAGAGGTATTTTTCGCCACCATCTTTTATCAGATGTGTGATGTTGGGGAAATAACTTGGCTTCTTTAGTTTCTAGTCCTTTGTTTCCTAAACTTTAAAGTGAAGACAGTAAGTTCTACAGCACCTGCAGATTATATGTTACTAAGTATTACAGGCAACATTGCTAACAAAATGCTTGGAATATAAAAATGTGCTTAGTGACTGTTAGCTGTTTCCTACCCCACTTTCTTCAAAGGTACACTTTGAAGTAATAACAATTTACTTACAAGATCTTTTGGTTCGGTCTTTTCTTCAGACTGGCCCTTTCTTCAAGAAGTAGTGATTCTTAAACTAGTGATTCTTACTGATTTGTTCATGTTTACACTAGGACCCCGATGCTCCTCTCCTCTCCACAAAGACTATTTGATATTTATAAATTATAGTGCATACGTAGTGGGAGAATGTCCAAGCAGGAGCTCTTCTCAGAAAATACTTGGCCAAATTCCCAGGGCAAACTGTAGTAATAATAGCAACATAAAATTCTGATTTGACCATTGAACCAGGAGCCAGGAAACTTGGAAGTGATTTCTAACACAGCCGTAGACTCCCTTTCTTAATCAAAGCTCGACCATATTCTCAGTATTTTGAAAAAGGTCATCTTTCTCTGTGTCTTTTGGAGGAGAGTGAGGTTTATAAAGGACTTTGAACTCACTCAGGAAAGACAAATATAAACATATAAAATTTTATTAGCTTTAAAAACCACTCTCTGTACTTGTTAGAGGAAGTCTTACTTTCTCAGTACCAGTTGACCTATCTGGGGTTGGTGAGTTGATGAAGCTCTGATTAAGGTTTTATGAGGCAATCTGTAACAGGGAGCAGGGGTCACAGGGGTCCCTTCCTATTTCCTCATTCCATATTTCTTATTGCAAATTAATTCTGTGCTTTCATGATACACTGCCCTTTTTAATCCACTGGAAAAAAGTCCATGTGCCTATCCCATGAACATATTCTTTATTGAATAATTCTGTACGCTAGAACCTACCAGTAGAACAGAATAATGGAAGCTGTTTCAAAGATGTATTAACTCCTAATGCTTTGGAGGTCCCAGAAGAATCAAATCATTCAATGGCCCAAGTGGCTAATGAACTAGTGACGTGGCATGCATAAAGAAATGGATCACTTCCTTATAGGAAAGATAAGGATTTATTTCTCACTTAACAGTCCCTCATCAGACTGCCAACTTTCAAATGGCAGATGCAGGAGCCCTAGGATGAAATGCCTTTTTTATTTTATATGACAATATCTCTGACTCTAAAGTATATATTTTTAAAAATATACATGTATACTGATGCAATTCTAAAATGCTCCTCTCTTAAATGGCACTGCAATGATGTCATTTCAGAGAGCTTGGACAGAATTTGTCACTTGAGATGAGGAAGAAAGAGAAGCTTGCTCAGGATTTATGAATCATTTCTGATCTGCATAAAGACTGAACATTGCAATTACTCCTCAGACAGGAAGAAGCAGCAAAGAGGCCATCTGAAAGGCACCAGTGGCTTTAAACTAGGGAGACATGGGTGTCCAATTAGTAAAAGTTGAAAGATACCGATGTTGCATAGCTAGGCACCTAAGATGGTATTTGTTGAGCACCTGAGCTCTGCTAGGCATATGACAGTTACCAGCAAACAAGTCAGATATGGCTTGCAGCTCACATTTCCTATAATCTGGTTGAGGAGGGGATATACTATGAGGAGCTATAAGTCTGTAATAAGATGTTGAAGGGAAATTTTTCTTTATTCTGGAAATATAGCTAAAATCCAAAGTTGAGGATTGTAGGGGCAAAACCCCCTCATTTTAAAAACAGCCTTCATCAACAGCCCACAATTAATGTCAGACTTCTCCCTTCCCCTGGGTTTAATAAGATGCTGCCAAATCCACCTCACTACCTCATCCCACTCGATTTAAGGAGGGAACTGTGGAGGGAAGCGGGTGGTTGGGGATCCTTTGCCTGTGGGGAACATGGTATTCAAGTGTGATACTTTCCTTCTCTCTCAGATGGGTGATGGAGAGGGGTAGTTCTTCTCTCCAAAGTTAGGGGAATGTTAGCATGACTTGTGCAGGTAGGGGAGGCAGGAATTTCATTTTCTGGTCTAGACATCTATTTATAGAATAGATTTGAAATTACTTATTAATTAGTTTATGTATTAATTTGTTCAAACTAAGTATTTATTGAGGACCTATTTTGTATCTTTCAGATATGTTCTAAGAACTGAAGATATTGTGAGGGAGAAACCAAAGCCCTGACTTCATGCATGAAGTTGACTTTCATATGTTGGTATGTTTATGTGTTTTGTGTATATGTGGATTGTGGAAATGAATAATAAACACTTATCTAATAAGCCAAGTGTTGTTGACTTATGACGAAAAAGAAAGCAGAGTGAAAGAATGGGGAATTACTATTTAATAGGAGTGGTTGGGGAAGATTTCTCCGATAAGGTGATCTATAAGCACAGATTAAGGTAGCAAGGTTGAGTCATGCAAGTGCCAGGAAAACATCTTGGCGTCTTCCTAGAGAGGAAACAAGAAGACAGGGGCATG
This sequence comes from Glis glis, assembly GCA_004027185.1. Taxonomy (NCBI): domain Eukaryota; kingdom Metazoa; phylum Chordata; class Mammalia; order Rodentia; family Gliridae; genus Glis; species Glis glis. The sequence continues at coordinate 7,883 of PVJS01059523.1, forward strand.
CATAGTGTTTGAGAGGCACAGAGAAGGTCCATGTGTCTCCAGAAAGGTAGGGGCAGACCAGGTTATAGAATTGTGGAGGCTGAATCATTTGGCCTTGTGAAGCTTTGTAAATAGTCTTGAGTCAAGTGTGGTGGTACATGCCTGTAATCCCAGTACTTGGGAGGCTGAGACGAGAGAATCACAGGTTCGAGGCCAGCCTCATCAACTTAGTAACTTAGCAAGACTGTTTCTAAAATAAAATAAGGCTGAGGGTGTAGCTCAGAGGAAGAATGCCCCTGAGTTCCACCTTCAGTACCCCCCCAACACACACAAAGAGTCTTTTTCTTAGAGTGAGATGGGGAACAGACATTTTTGGCTTTTGAGCATAAAGGTGATGTGCTCTATCTCCCATTTTTGCAGGGTAACCCTGTTTATTATGTAAGACAGACTGTGGGGGCCACCGCGGCAGGGAGAGCTCACTTAGAAGACTACTGCAAGAGTCCAGGAGAAAGATAATAGCATGGCTGTGATGCTGATGACTTTAGGCCTATGTGAACAAGAGACAAGAGAATTGAAGGGGTGGCGAGAGTGGAGAGATTGTATGACCAGTGGTGGTGTGGCAAAGTTGCATGTCTTCCCGACAGGTGACATGGACACAGAAAATCTTTGTTGATATTGAACACCACCAATTCTAATGCCCAAGAAGGTCAACTGGTGGGTGTGGAAGCCTCCTCAGTAAGAGGCTATAGGTTAAATGCTGTCCACTACTGATGTCTGAGCTGAGAGTAGGAGTGGAATGTGAGCTGGGACATTCTAGGACCATGCAACCAAGAGACTCTCCCTGGATGCTTAAGAAATGCACATATAAGTCTTATAAGAGAGCTGGCATTTAAATTCATGCCACCCAAAAGAAATGGGTGACCACTTTGGGTAAGCTACAGAGGCAGAAACTGATAGCAAGATAAGTATTAACTCCATCGCTGCTGAGTAAAGAAAGGTATGCCTCCTGTCTGGACTCACCCTCTGGAAGAGCTAGAGCTTATAGGAAAGAGGAGAGGTATTCTGAATCAGACATAAGACTGGACCTTTGAAAGAGGTCTGGTCTGAGTTGTAGTACCTAAAATGTTTGAAAAGTTTGAGATTTGCCCAAGGTGCCACTCATAGACTGGAGAAGGTGATTAAATGGGAGTGCAGCGAATTTTGGAGGGGACAGTGTTTATCCACTGCAACAGGGATTCTGGTCTGGAAAAATCTGTGTCATAAATGGAAAGAAGGAGCATTGCCTGGTACTCTGGGAATATTGCTCAAGAGGTCTTTCCCAATCTGAGTAGTCAGTAAGGTTTCCCAGGAAATTGACACTTAGGCTCAGGCCACAGGATGGAGTAGACAGAATGGACAAGTTCAAGGTAACATGGCAGAAAGGCAAAAGTATTTGGGGGAAGGAAGCTCATGGGGAAAGTCAATATCTGACATAAGGACACACATGATCATTAAAGTAACTAAAACTGTCTTAGCTTAAAATATTATCCTCACCATTAGGCTCAGAAATTGGCTGGTAAATGTTTGACCACTTTAGAAAAGAAGTTCAGGCCTCCTTGTTTAGAGTCTAAACTAGTTTAGAAAAGAGCTTCCTTATAAGTGCAAACATCCTGAATGCAATCCTTTTTATAAATCTAGTGCATGTCTTTAATTTTGTTTCTAAGTTAAAACTAATCACTTAGTTCTTCATAGTCTTTGCGTGAATCTCAGAACAACTTGGAGTATTCACTAGACCTACAATTGGATTGTGTTCTAGGGGTCTGGGTTATGTTTTACATTATAACACAAATTTTTATCTTCATAAATGGTAACAATAGTAAAGTTGACAATGATAATGGTGAGCTCAAGATGGGAGTTTATGTCAGTGGATCCAAGAAGAAATAGTTTGGAATGGAGTTGAAAGATGAAAAAGAATGGATCATAGGGGAGGTCTGTCTATTTCAGAAAAATTAATGGAAGGTTTTCTTAAGTGCTCAAAAGCAGAGATATAAGCATGCAAACAAGTTGTTTCAATAATATTTCCAAAGTATACTGTGGATTTTCTGGAAGTTTACTGCCGTTTTCTGTCTAGTGTTGAGGGGCTAGTGGGTGAAGACAGAAAGGGTTTGGGGAGGAAGTGAGACCCCAAAGGAATTTTTTAATGCCAAAGAATGGGTATTGGCTACTGTTTCCTCTCCTCTAAGGGGCCTATTAACTAGGAAACCAATCAGTCTTTAATGTCCCCAGGGAAGGTTCTAGTGGAAGAAATGTGAACATGAATGTGAATGTTGACCTTCTGTCCACCTCTCTTCCCCTGAGGGTGACGGATCACCCAGGGTGCCTATGAGAAAGCATTTGTGCATGAGTGAGCAAGCTTTATTTTTTAAATTCTAGTTTATGATATTCATTTTTTTCAAAATCAGAATCCTGCAACTACAATGTAGGAGGTAGTGGTGGTGGTGGGTATTGTTACAGAGTAAACTAGTGGTATGCAAATTCTTGAATCCTAAGCAGGGCTTTTGGACTGATCTACTCTTATTTCTGACTCAAAGTGCATGGCTGAATATTTAGGGTATATCTATTCCCTCATTTTACAACCCAGAGCAGGCATTAGTACCTCATCCTTGCCTCTTCTCCTACCCTAGCTATTCTTTTTTCCAGAAACAAAGGATTTTTATGTTACCTCTAGTGTGAAGACATTTGTCACAAGTCTTTTCATCCTAAAACTCTAGCTGTTTGTGAAATGCTATTGGAAATTTAAACTAGTAGAGAAGTTAAAGAGAGGATTTTGGAAACACAGTATACCAAAATCTTTAACAAATACTTTTAACATCTAAAATAATTTAAATAAATAATTAAAGATGCAGAAATGTATAATAAAATGTTGAGAGCACATTTTATGCCATGAATTAAATAAATTATAGTATAGGAGATAGGTTGAAAAATCACAATTTGCAAACTATATAGGCATTAGTAATCACTCTTGTAGAAAAAAAGGAATACAGAACATAAAATAGAAAATTTTCTCTCCTTTTTGGTGGTTTCATGGAGCTTGAAGTATTTTAATACTACTGATTTCTAATCCTTTTATAATAGAGGGCAAACCCAGAAAGTTTTGATACAATAAAAGATATGAATAAACTCAAATAGGGTATTTTATTTCAAAACTTTTATCTCCAGCCAAGATCTCTCTTCTTTCCTCCAGAATCACATACAATATTTTCTTAATATTTCCATTTACACCAAAAACTGCTATATCCCATTGGCACCTAAAATTCGGCACATTAAAAATTGACCTCCCTTATGCCTAATTTAGGAGTTGGTACAATGAATTCAAGAATTCAGGTCAAAGCCAGGTGTGGTGGTGCACCCTTGTAATCCCAGTACTTTGGGAGGTGGAGACCGGAGGATCTGGGTTCGCAGCCAGCCTCAGCTCTCTCTTTCTCTCTCCCTGTCTCTCTCTCTCCCTGTCTCTCTCTCTCTCTCTCTCTCTCTCTTTCTTTCTACCTAGTGAGGCCCTCCGCAACTTCGTGAGACCCGGTTTCAAAATAAAGTATAAAAAAAATAGGGCCAGGGTGTAGCGCGGAGGTAAAACGCCCCTGGGTTCAATCCCCGGTA
>PVJS01059524.1:0-11496 GCA_004027185.1 Glis glis
ACATCATAGTGAGGCTCAGTGTGTTACAAACATACATGCACACAACTCTTGATGTATTTCTTTCCACATCCCACCACAGTCCCCCCTCTTTTTCTATTATTATTATTATTTTTTTTTTGCAGTACCGGGGATTGAACACAGGGGCGTTCTATCTCCGCGCTACGCCCCCGGCCCTATTTTTTATACTTTATTTTGAAACCGGGTCTCACGAAGTTGCAGAGGGCCTCACTAGGTAGAGAGAGAGAGAGAGACAGAGAGAGAGAGAGAGAGAGAGAGAGAGCGAGCGAGGAGAGAGAGAGGGAGGAGAGCGGAGAGAGGAGAGAGAGAGAGAGATAGATCGATTGATTGATCAAGCGCGCTGAGGCTGGCTTCGAACCCGGATCCTCCGGTCTCTGCCTCCCAAAGTACTGGGATTACAAGCGTGCGCCACCACGCCCGGCTTGCTCCCCTCTTTTATAAAAGAGATTTTACTACATAGAAAAATTTCTCTCTGCCTGAAGGGTAAACAGTATACAAATATTTCAACTAAAAAGTCTTAGAATCCTGGGCAAGTATTACCACAACCCCTCATTATAGCAGATATTTAGTATGATAACAGAAACCAGTTTAAGGAATGTTAAGATTTACATCAAGTTCAGATAAAGAGATAAAAGGAGACTTGAATAAGCAAGCAGAGTATGACTTTAGGAGTGTATTTATGAATGTCTCTTTGGAACTGCCCTTAGCCACAATGAAAGACCAGCAAAACCAGCCTTCAGAATAACCCTTCTGCCTTGTGGGAGAAGGGAGGGCTAGACTTCACCTCTTTAGATCGCCCTCCCACACATTTTTCCACCTCGCAGCTAAGAATTAAACCCAGACTTCCGATCGTGATCATGGCGCCATGCACGTCACCTTCCCTCCTCTCCCTCAGCAAAATCCCACCCAAGTCGGCTGACCCCGCAGGGTGTCGGGAGGAACCCCCTCCCCTATCCGGGATGCTTGAGTCAAACCAAATGAGAGAAATGGTCTAAACAGACTAGAAACCTGCGGTACCAACGGGACCTTTTCGGATCCATGGATGCGAAGTCTCAGTCCCCCTGTGTACCCCAAGACTCTCTACCGCAATTTTCCTTGCACATGCCCTGAAAAGCTCCCGTAGGCCCGCAGCCTTTGTGAATAAAATCCCTCCCTCCGAGATGTGGAAGTCGCGCCGCACAGACATGCACGTACTGCAAGACCGTGTGCAGAATTTTCAAAGCAAGAGTTTTCTTTTTGGCCTCGCAGCCATGCAAATGCTCCATATTCCTGCCAGCTAAGAGGGACGAGGGGGAAAGCGTCCTTGAGGGAAGCAGGACGTGGATTAAAGCCGACCCTTCAGCTTAGGAGTGGGCTTTTGTCTGAGCCGTGAGGGGAGCCCGAGGAGGCCAGGGTCTCCAGGGCCTTTCTGGGAAAGGCAGGTCCGGCCGGATTCTTTGGGCTGCGGAGGCGGCTCGGGCCGACCCACACAACGCGGGCAGGTCTCCCCTCGAGGCTTTCCTCAGGAGACTTGGGGACACAGCGACGCTTCCACGGGGCTCGACATCGGAGCCCGGGAGAGTGTGCAGAACGCCGGACAAAAGACGTGGCCACTCCTCGTGTACACACACGCCGGGCCGTCCCGCGTGGAAGGCGCGCGTGCGAGGCAGCAGGGCCGCGGCCGCCCGCCCCACCCGGCCCCGCGCGTCTCGGGCGAGGCCGCGTCCGCCAGCCCGGGAGCCGCGAGCCGCGGGCCGGGCCAGGGCAGGGGCGGGGCCGGGCGGGGCCGCGCGCGCAGGCGCAGTGCGGCTTCGTGGCGCCGCCGCCGCCGCCCGCGCTGCACCACAGGCCGGAGACAGACAGGCCGGGAAGAGCCGGAGACTGTGGAGGAGGCGGCGGCGGAGGCGGGGCGACTCCGGTGACCGGGAGCGCCGCAGACTGGCAGCTGCGGCGACTCCCCCCTTTGTGTCTGGTCTGCTCGGAGCCGCTGGAAGTGCTTCCCGGAGGGACGCGGGGTGTCTCGCAGGCTCGCCGCCCACCCCCTGCCCCGGCCGCCGACATCCGCCCCCCGCCCGCGCCGCGCGAGCCCCGCGCTGCGGAGAACGAGGCGGCGGCGGCGGCCTCGGGGGCGTGCGGTCCGCGCGCAGGAGCCATTGACGCGAGAAGGCGAAGCGTCCATGGTGGAATTGACGTCCGGCCGCCTCGAGCGGCAGGCGTAGCAGCAGCGAGGCGCGCGCTCGGCGGGGACGAAGCCCCGCTCTGCCCGCTCCGAGCCCGGCCCTGCCCGCCGCCCGGTCGCCGCCCCGGCCCGGCCCGGCCCGCGCCGCCCCGCACGGCCGCTCCGCCAGGCGTGAAGGCGGTGGGCTGCCCATGGAGGCGGGCGCTGTTCTCGTCCCAGTCGGAGGAGAGGATTTGTTGTTCTCGGAGTGAAGGAAGAGCCGAAGCGAAACTTTACCCGGAATCCTGCTCTCCGGAGCCGCGGGCGATGCGACTCGGGCCGCCCGGCGCCGCCGCCGCCTGCCGGGCTTCGCCCTTCCCGGCAGTCGGGAACTGGTTCTGATCCTCGGGCCCCGGTCGAATCCCCGCCCTCCTCTGCTCCCTGGATATGTTTTCTCCCAGACCTGGATATTTTTTTGATATCGTGAAACTACGAGGGGAATAACTGCAGGGGTTTCTTCTGGGCTCCCTGCTCCTCCCCCACGGTCATGCCTGCAGTTTGGGGGGCCGAGGCACCCGGTCCTAGGCGAATGAAGCCCCCCAGTCGCGAGGGAGCGAAATGAAGGCAATTTCTGCAGCGGAATGAAAGCTCTGCAGCTAGGTCCTCCCGTTTGCCATTTGTCCTTTCAAACTGCATTGTAATACGGGCAGGAGAAGTCAGACAAGAGAGAGGACCAGCCTCCTGGCCGGGTTTCTCTGCCCGTGTTTACTTTCCATATTTCGTTTCTTTGCCGTCCTGCTTCTTGGCTGGTCCAGGGATGACTTCCTCGCTGCAGCGGCCCTGGCGGGTGCCCTGGCTACTGTGGGCCGTCCTGCTGGTCAGCTCTGCGGCCGGTGAGTAGCCCCGGGTGGCGGTCCTGGCCACTTCCCCAGCGGTGGCGAGGGAGGGAGCCCGCAGAGGCCCAGGCCTGCGCTCGCCCTTCGCGACGGGTTCCCTGGGGTCACTGGGGATGGGATCTGTGACCGGGTACCTGCCAGGGAAATCACCTTTAGTGTTTTCGTGTAGTTTCGTATCCTCGCTCTCAGATTCCCCATCCCATCCCCCTCCACGGGGGAAAAAAAGACATGTTGGGTGTGGTATCTTGACATTTTTAGCTGTGAGGTAATGCAAGGATTAAAAATAATATTTTAATCACCAGTGAACAGTGTCTATTAGGAGATCGTGGAAACAGAGCTGTAGATTTTTAAAATTTAATATAAAGAAGTGGATTTGGCTTACAGTAAAAAGGACATCAACTAAACACACACTTGCATCTTATTTTTAGATTTAGATCTCTCTTTGGGAATCCATGTTACTTTTCATTATTCAAAAATGTTATCGAATGAATAGAATAAATGTTGAAGCCAGACGGTGAAGTTGTTGATACACTGTATAATACTGTTTATAGCTATTACTATAATACTGTTTATTTCCATTACCATTGGTATAATTTTGTTCCCAAGTATTCTAGCAATCATATCTCCATCTCTACAACTTGGACACTTGTATTTTATATGCTTTTGGAATTGCTGTTGAGCATAGAAGTATTTTGATAACTTTATTAGTCATCTGGCACCTATTGGCTTTGCTGTCATTGAGACAACTTTGACTTCATATCAGACTTCTAGGAGATTTGACTCCTGAAAGTTCTTTGACATTTTACCAAAGCGTAAAAGGAAATGGCAGTCATCTTTTCCTTTGGATTTTTTTTTTTAATTCTCAGATGCCTTAGATAAAAATCTCATGTTCCCGTTGCTCTTATTTTTCAAGTAATCTTTTGGTGATTTGCTTTAGGAAATTTTCAGGAGTGGATTATACATACAATTCTTAAATTTGGCTTTGGCTTAAGATGGCCACTTGGATTATGCATTTAAAAATGAGTGAAGGACAAAATGTTGGCCTTTCAATTACTTTTTTCTTTTTATAAGTGGGTAGTTTTCACATGTAATAAATTTCTCATTGCTATGTTAGACATAAGAGGTTTTAAAAACCTGCACTGGGAAAATACTGAAAGACAATTTGAAGTTTCCTTTTGTGCTTTTGGTATTATTGATTAATGTCTATTATTTTTATTATAAATCTTTACAGTGTTAAAATAATTTGAACAAGCCGGGTGTGGTGGCTCACACTTGTAATCCCAGTACTTGGGAGGCTGAGACAGGAGGACCTCAGGTTCAAGGCCACCCTCAGCTACTTAGTGTGAGGCCCTCCGCAACTTAGTGAGACCCTGTTTCAAAATAAAGAATAAAAAATAGGGCAGGAGGTGTAGCTCAGAGGTAGAATGCCCCTGGGTTCAATCCCCAGTACTGAAAAAAAAAATTTGAACACATGAGTTAAATGTGTTTTGAAACTGATATTTTAGTATTTTTAATCATTGCAATTTCTTTTGGAGTAAAAAGGAATGATTTTTTCCCCTGAATTTCTTTATGTTAGCTGTTTAAATTCTCTAGCCATAAGCCATGTGGTTCCTGTAAAATATGGAGAGTATAAAAGGCCTAAGTGTAAGCAATCTTTGAGCAGAAATCTCAGAACATTTTTGTTCTTTGTTATACTTAACCTTTTTAGAATGTAGGTACTTCTTTATAGTGAGATGTTCATCATTTTATGACCAGAACTGATAATAGTAACAGAAAAAACATTGATTTAAAAGTAAACAATTTCTATTTGGTAAACAAAATATTCTTAGAGTAGGGTCTCTTAAAGGGATAGATTAAAGAATCAATGCTTAAAAGTGATGTTAGTCTTTTTTTCTGTGGTATTACATAGCACCAGATGACAGTGTAAAGCTGGATTCCAGAGCTGTAACAATAATAATAGCTAGTATTTATTGAGTGCTTCCTATGTACCAGCAAATATTCAAATAGCTATACATATATTTTCTTGTTTGATCCTCATGACAATTCTGTACTGTAGGTTATTATTATTCCCCTTTTACAGAGAGGGAGAGAAAAGTACAGAGAATTTAAATAACTCATCACACTGTAAAATTATGGAGCCAGGATTATGGCCTGCACCCTTACCTACCACATTAATGCTAACAACAACAGAGACAGCAACAACTTCTCCTCAGTCTAATTAGGAACATAAAGATAGAGTGATGCTTTCACAAGATCAGCCTTTGAAAACCAATGGGGACACTTATAGAATATGGTATAGGCTGTGGTTATGCAAATGTCATGGTTCTGAATGTGGAAAACTTTGCCTGATTTTGGAATGGCTAGTGCAGTCTCATTAAATTCAAGGTGACTAGGGAGGGTCTCTATGGATTTGGGGATACATAGATGCCATGATGTAACTGGACAGATGCAAATAGTGCCGCTGAACAGAAAAAAAAATACTGGAAGATTGATTAATAGCACATCCTTCTGTAGGGTCCTGGATAAATCATTTCTTCTTTTTTGTGTGTGTGGTACTGGGGTTTGAACCCAGGGGTATTCTACCTCCGAGCTACATCCCAATCCTATTTTTTTTATTCTTTATTTTGAAACCAGGTCTCACTAAGTTGCGGAGGGCCTCACTAAGTAGCTGAGGCTGGCGGCGAACCTGGATCCTCGGGTCTCAGCCTCCCAAGTACTGGGATTATAAGCATGCGCCACAAGGCCCGGCAAATCATTTCTTCTGAATTTGTCTTTCCCACTTACTTTGGTTCTTGGACTTCTTAAATTTAAGAACAGTTAATATGCAAAAATTAGAATTCATGAAAAGTCAGATGTGCTTCCTTGGTTTATAAATGAATTCTTAATTTTAATAAAATGATACAAAAGTATTTAATGGTCAGTTTCTGTAATGCATTTGAAATAATTCACTTGACTAGATTTCAATTTTACATACATCTCTTTAGGAGTACACATTGTCTAAAGTGAGATTCATCGATTTAAGTTAGTATTCTTGAGAAGTAATAAATATTATTGAGTAACTGGAAGTTTAGTAAACATTGAAATGTTTCTCAAAGTGTGGGCACTGCAACAGAATCATCTGAGGTTCTTGATACAAAGTGTACATTTTGGGTCCTACACTCTGATTGTACTGAATGAAGATCTATCTATATAATATATATGTGTGTATGGATGTGTACATATATATATGTACAATATATATATTGTATATGTGTGTGTGTGTGTGTGTTTCATTTAAAGCCCCAAAGAGTCGCAGGCAAGTTTGAGAACCAGTGTTTTATATTATCAATCCTAATTGGATTTTTTTCTCTCTCTCTCTCTCTTTTTTTTTTTTTTTTTTTTGGTGGTACTGGGGATTGAACGCAAGGGCATTCTGCCTCTGAGCTACACCCCTAAGTTGTGTAGGATCTTGCTAAGTTGCTGAGGCTGGTTGCAAACCTGGGACCCTCCTGTCTCAGCCTCCCAAATACTAGGATTACAGGTGTGTGCCACCACACCTGGCTTGGATTTCTTAAATACAGCAATTTCATCACTTTTTGCTGTATAATAATAATTTGCAATCACAAAATCTTAGTGGCATGCAATAATAAGCATTTATTCTGCTTTGCTTGTCTCCTTCTGGTGCCCAGGCTAGAGGGAGGGTAACAACATTTACCTGGGGAAAGCTTGTATTACTGCAGTTGGCAGATGTGCTAGAGGGCAAACCCAACCCCACCAGTGCATTTCTTTTTCTTTCTTTTTTTTGTGGTACTGGGGATTGAACCCGGGGGCGTTCTACCTCTGAGCTACATCCCCAGCCCTATTTTTTATTCTTTATTTGGAAACAGGGTCTAAGTTGCAGAAGGCCTCACTAAGTAGATGATTCTCCTGTCTCAGCCTCCTACGTACTGGGATTACAGCTTGCTCCAACATGCCCGGCCACCAGAACATTTCTGACTCTGCTCCTCTAACATCCCATTGAAAGATCAAGGATGAGGGGTATGGAAAAACATTTTGCCTATAATGAGGCTAATGTAATATTTGGATTATAATCGCACTATTGCAGAGGAATGAAGACTTGAAACCCTCAATCCACCACATAGAATCAGGAATATGATACTGGAAAGGGGCTTCTCTTACCATTTGAATGGGCCAAACTCTTAAATAGACATTTGCATTAAAATTACACCAGCTTTTGTCTTTACAAAAGCTGTCTTGGAATGTGGCCTGTGGTGTGTGGTATTGATGTCTGGGTGTTTCTGAAATGTGTGGAGAGAGATGGCTGTTCCACACCAACAAAACACCCTTCCTTCCTTAGAGGCCAGTTTTTTCCCCCTGTTCTGGGAATCCAACCCAAGGCTTTGGGCTAGCATGCATGCACTTTACCACTGAGCTACACCCTCAGCCAAAGGCCAACTTTTTTTTTTGTTTTTGGTACTGGGGGTTGAACCCAGGGACACACTACCTTTGAGATACACCCCCAACCCTTTTTATTTTGAAACAGGGTTTTGCTAAATTGCTGAGGTGTGCCTCGAACCTGTGATTATCCTGTCTCAGCCTCCCAAGTACTGGGATGATAGGAGTGCACCATCACGCCCTGCTTAGGGCCAACTTTTTTTTGTTTTTTGCGGTACTGGGGATTGAACCCAGGGCTTTCTACCTCCGAGCTACATCCCCAGCCCTATTTTTTATACTTTATTTTGAAACCGGGTCTCACAAAGTTGCAGAGGCCTCACTAAGTAGCTGAGGCTGGCTGCGAACCCGGATCCTCCGGTCTCAGCCTCCCAAGTACTGGGATTACAAGCATGCACCACCACGCCCGTCTTAGGGCCAACTTTTTTTAACAGTGAAAGAGAAAAAACTGAATACTGATCTCTGGTGGTTAAGTTCTAACTATGAAAAGTACTGAGTGAAGTCAAAATAAATCGGTTAATTTATAATTGGCCATACCACTTATTTTGGCACCCACTCATATAGCCTTGCTTTATTTTTTTCGGTACTGGGGCTTGAACTCAGAGGCATTCTACCTCCAAGCTACACCCCCAGCCCAACTTTATTTCTTATTTGGAAACAGGGTCTCATTAGGTTACTGAGAGCCTCGCTAAGTTGCTGAGGCTGGCTTTGAACCTGGATCCTCCTGTCTCAGCCTCACAAGTACAGCGATTACAAGCGTGTGTGCTGCCATGCCTGGCTGCTTTTTTTTTTTTTTTTTTTGTACTAGGGATTGAACCCAGGGCATTCTACTCTGAGCTACACTGCCAGTCCCCCCCCCTTTTATTCTGAAACATGGTCTTGCTAAGTTGCTGAGGCTGGCCTCAAACCTGTGATTCTCCTGTCTCAGCCTTCCAAGTACTGAGATTACAGGTGTAATCCACCATGCCCGGCCAGCCTTGCTTTTGAATATCAGTTTTATGTATTTGCCTTGTTCTCCCAACTGATAATTGTTTCTAGAGGTTATGGTTCACACCTGTGTGTGTGCGTGGGGGGGGGGCTGCTGGGGATCCAACCCAGGGCCTTCAGCATGCTAAGCAAGCTACTCTATCACTGACCTACACCCTCTCAAGTGTTCATATCTTAAATTGCTTTTTAATCTGCCATATTTCTTTTTATTGTTTTTTTTTTTTGTGGTACCGGGGATTGAACCCAGGGGCGTTTTACCTCTGAGCTACATTCCCGGCCCTATTTTTTATCCTTTATTTTGAAACCGGGTCTCACAGAGTTGTGGAGGGCCTCACTAAGTAGCTGAGGCTGGCCGCAAACCCGGATCCTCCGGTCTCAGCCTCCCAAGTACTGGGATTATGAACGTGCGCCACCACGCCTGGCTAATCTGCCATATTTCTATGCACATAAAAAATGTTTTAAGCCAGGCATGCACCACAGTAACTGGGAGGCTGAGACAGGAGAATTGCATGTAGGTTTGAGCCTAGTCTCAGCAACTTAGTGAGACCCTGTTTCAAAATAAAAAATATGCCGGGTGTGGTGGCACATGCTTGTAATCCCAGTACTTTGGAGACTGAGACAGGAAGATGGCAGGTTTGTGGTTAGCCTCAGCAATTTAGTGAGGGCCTCCACAATTTAGTGAGACCCTGTTTCAAAATTAAAAAAAAAAAAGATAAAAAATAGGTCTGAGGATGTAGCTCAGAGGTAGAATGCTCCTGGGTTCAATCCCCAGAACCACACACACACAAAATAAAATAAAATAGGGCTAGGGGCCAGGTGTGGTCATGCACGCCTGTAATCCCAGTATTTGGGAGGCAGAGACAGGAGAATCGCAGGTTTAAGGACAGCCTCAACAATGTAGCAAGACTCTCAGTAACCTAAGGAGACCCTGTTTCCAACAAAACATTAAAAAAAAGGGTTGGGGTGTAGCTTGGAGGTAGCCCCTGAGTTCAGTCCCAAGTACCACAAAAAAAAAAAGTTTAAGAAAAACTTGGTGAATGAATTATAAAAAGCAGTTGGAGCTATTTTTTTTTTTTGCGGTACTGGAGATTGAACCCAGGGGCATTCTACCCCTGAGCTACACCCCCAGCCCTATTTTTTATTCTTTAGTTTGAAACAGGGTCTCACTAAGTTTCAGAGGACCTCACTAAGTAGCTGAGGCTGGCCGCGAACCCGGATCCTCCAGTCTCAGCCTCCCCAGTACTGGGATTACAAGCATGTGCCACCACGCCTGGCTAGTTGGAGCTTATTGACTCAAAGTATTGGTAACTTAATTCCTTTTTTTGTGTGCATGGTACTGGGGATGGAACCCAGAGGCATTCTACCTCCAAGCTATACCCTCAGCCCGATTTTATTCTTTTAAGTTGCAGAGGGCCTAAGTTGCTGAAGCTGTCCTCGAACCTGGGATCCTCCTGTTTCAGCCTCCCAAGTACTAGAATTACAAGCGTGCGCCACCACACCCGGCTTAATTCTTTATCCCAGTTTCTTCAGCTATAAAATAGTTTAAGTGGTGTAGTGAGAAGATACTGTCTTGAGTTAACATGACCTTGATTCTATGTGATTCTGAGCACACCTAAGATAGTTTTTCACAGTTCTAATATTATGGGGTTGGACTAGATCATGTTTCAAATGCAGATTCCTGGGTACCATCCTAGACCTATTGACTCCAAGTACCTGAGAATCTGCATTTTAACCCAGCTCCATAAATTTTATGTACCCTTGAGCACTGGATCTACGATTTCTTGTAACTTGCAGCTTCTACAACTTTATTATATCTACTTTTTGTGCTAATTATATCTGTTGGGGGGGTATTGGGAATTGAATTCAGGGGCTTTCTACCTCTGAGCTACAACCCCAGCCCTTTTTATTTTTTATTTTGAAACAGGGTCTCATTAGGTTTTGCAAGTTGCTGAGGCTGTCCTCAAACTTGTGATCCTCTCAGTCCCCTAAGTACTACTTAAAGATGTGACATATTAGCTGGGCATGGTGTGGTGTACTTTTAATCCCAGTACTTGGGAGGCTAAAACAGGAGGATGGCAGTTTTTAGACCAGACACAGCAATGTAGCGAGGCCCTTAGTGAGACCCTGTTTCAAAATAAAAAAATGAAATGGAGCTGATTATTTTTATAGTTTATCATTAAACCTGCCAGCTTAAAGATTTTTTTTTTTCGGTACCGGGAATTGAACCCAAGGGCGTTCTACCTCCGCACTACAGCCCCGGCCCTATTTTTTTTTTTTTATACTTTATTTTGAAACCAGGTTTCACGAAGTTGCGGAGGGCCTCACTAGGTAGAGAGAGAGAGAGAAAGACAGGGAGAGAGAGCTGAGGCTGGCCAGGAAGCTGGATCCTCCGGTCTCCGCCTCCCAAAGTACTGGGATTACAAGCGTACACCACCATGCCGGGCTGCTTAAAGATTTTTTAAAAAATAGATATTTTATTACTTCTCAGTGAGTTAAACTGAATACCTTTTGTTAGGGTACACATGAAATAAAAATAATTTTTATTAATTAATATACCAGTCTTAAATAAATTATTGGGAATATTTTGGGATCTGTTGTGCGCTTATGGTTTCGATGGCATTTGGCATATGGTAATCCCTATTTAGTAAATAATGAATTTGTTTTCTGTGTTTTGATTTCCTGTTTCACAATTGTACTAGTTGATGGGATTAGGCAATCTTGATTTTTCCCCCTTTAATTAAAAAAAGGCTGAAGCGAGCCGAGCCGGGTGTGGTGGCGCATACTTGTAATCCCAGTACTTTGGGAGGCGGAGACCGGAGGATCCGGGTTCGTGGCTAGCCTCACCTCTCTCTCTATCTCTCTCTCTCCCTGTCTCTTTCTCTCTCTCTGTCTCTTTCTCTCTCTCTCTCTCTCCACTTAGTGAGGCCCTCTGCAACTTCGTGAGACCCGGTTTCAAAATAAAGTATAAAAAATAGGGCCGGGGGTGTAGCGTGGAGGTAGAACGCCCCTGCGTTCAATCCCCGGTAC
>PVJS01059525.1:0-11496 GCA_004027185.1 Glis glis
CTGGGGATTGAAACCAGGGACATTCTGCCTCCAGGCTACACCATCAGCCCTTTTTTAATTTTTTTATCTTGAAACAGGGTCTCACTAGGTTGCTGAGGCTGGCCTCAAACCTGTAATCCCCCCGTCTCAGTCTCACAAGTACTGGATGACAAGCATGTGCCACCATACCCAGCTTCCAAACATCTTAACTGTGTAGACTTGAATCTAAATAGACCAGATCTCAAGAGCCTTTTTTTATGGTACTGGGGACAGAACCCAGGGTCATTCTACCTCCGAGCTACACGCCCAGCTCTATTTTATTTTTTGTGTTGAAACAGGGTCTCACTAAGTTGCTGAGGCTGGCCTCGAACCTGTGATCCTTCTGTCTCAGCCTCCTAAGTACTGGGATTACAAGCGTGTGCCACCACGTCTGGCTTCATGAGCCTTTTTCTGTAAGAAAAAATAATCTCCTCACTTTCCTCATTGCATATGTTTTTTTCTTTCCTGTGTCTTCTCACCTAAATTTCTGAATCAACCATAGTCATGGGGTAACTTTGGGAGAATGAGTAATCAGCCACTTTTCCTGGCTTTCAGCTTGCCCTGAATTGTGCTTATCTAAATGAAAGTACTACAAACAAAGTTGGTAGAACTTAAGAATTCCTATCCAGGTACAGTAGCATGTACCTATAGTCTTGGCTACTCTGGTAGCTGAGACAGGAGGATCACTTGAGCCCAGGAGTTTAAGGCCAGCCTGGACAACACAGTGAAACCTCATCTCAAAAAAAAATCCTCTCACCGGGTGTGGGGGTGCACACCTGTAATCTCAGTACTTGGGAGGCTGCGACAGGAGGATTGCAGGTTCAAGGCCAGCCTCAGCAACATAGCAAAGCCGTTTCAAAATAAAATCAATCCCCAATACAAAAAAAAATTCCTCTCTCCATGGATCATTATTTATCCCTTTCATAAAATAAATTATGTTGTTGTCAAGGCTCTGGGATGTCAGGGCTTATAGGTCTTTGAACATCATATAACTGCAGTGCTATGTAAATCCTCCCACTATAATAGTGGAGAATTGAATAACTCTCCAATATTTTTGTGGCACTGGGGATTGAACCCAGGGGCATTCTACCTCTGAGCTACACCTCCAGTCCTATTTTATTTTTATTTGGAAACAGGGTCTCGCTAGGTTGATGAGAGTCTCACTACTTGCTGATTCTCCAATATTTAATGGAAGTTGTCTTAATATTGAAATCAGAACTCAACAAGGAGACCTTAGTTGGGTAGACTATATTTATGTTTTAGGAATTCATTAACAAAGAAAAAGCAGAAAAATAGGGGAGGTTTTTTTGCATATTATATGTTTAAAGTTTTATTGAAGCTGGATGTGGTGGTGCACTCCTATAATCCAAGTACTTAGGAGGCTGAGACAGGAGGATCCCAGCTTCAGCAACATAGTAAGACCCTGTTTCAAAATAAAAAATGCCGGGCGTGGTGGCACACGCTTGTAATCCCAGTACTTGGGAGGCGGTGACCGGAGGATATGGGTTTGTGGCCAGCCTCAGCTACTTAGTGAGGCCCTCCGCAACTTAGTGAGACCGTGTTTCAAAATAAAGAATAAAAAACAGGGCTGGGGGTGGAGTGCGGAGGTAGAATGCCCCTGGGTTCAATCCCCAGTTCCGCAAAAAAAATAATAAAAAAAATTTTTTAAATAAAATAAAAAATAAAGCCGGGCGTGGTGGCGCATGCTTGTAATCCCAGTACTTGGGAGGCTGAGATAGGAGGATTGCAGGTTCGCAGCCAGCCTCAGCTACTTAATGAGGTCCTCCACAACTTAGTGAGACCCTGTTTCAAAATAAAGATAGGGCTTTATTTCAAAAATAGGGCTGGGGGTGCAGCTCAGAGGTAGAATGCCCCTAGGTTCAATCCCCAGTCCCGCAAATAAATAAAATAAAATAAAATAAAATAAAATAAAATAAAATAGGGCTGGGCGTGTAGCTCAGAGGTAGAGTACCCCTGGGTTCAATCTCCAGTACCAAAAGAAAAGTTTTATTGAGGTGAAAGAAAAACAGATTTCTAAAACTCTCATGGAAATCAGGCAGCTTATTAGCATGCATTCAAGAAAAACAAGTTGAGAAAATCTCCCAGAAAGTTGAATAAAAAAAGATGAAAGGAGCCGGATGTGGTGGTACATGCCCGTAATCCCAGTACTTAGGAGGCTGAGATAGGAGGATCACAATTCGAGGCCAGCCTCAGAAACTTAGTGAGGTCCTCAGCAATTTAATGAGACACTGTTTCAAAATAAAATAGAGCTGGAGGTGTAGCTCAGAGGTAGAATGCCCCTAGGTTCAATCCCCAGCATACACATGTGTGCGCAATAAAGCTGTAAAAATTACATTCCGGATGAAATTTTTAAAGGAAGCTATAAAGCAAGCAGAGCGTAGTATTTATAGTGAAAGTGAATTAAAACAGAACACAACTTAGCATGCATGATACCCTGAGTTATGTCCCCAGCACACACACACACACCCCAAAATAGAAGACAATATTAAGAGAGGAAAATTGCTCTAATGAAGAGTACACAGGTGTTCCAAGACTCCTAGGTTTGAAATGGCTAAACCACGGACTACCAATTTGACCTTAAATGAGATACTTACCTTCTCAGACCCTCAGTTATCTCATGTATACACTGAGGATAACTGAATAGGGAGATTTATGTTTTTAATGAGAAGCATAATGAACAAGGAGATTATCATCTATTTATAGTGCAGCGGAACCTGAAATGCACATGTCATCCCTGGGAAGCCTCCTGATCACCTCGGTCACCTGGCCTGGCTGACTCTGGGTCTGTCCTGGGTTACCCCTGCCATGGCTCTCATTATCTTGTTCTACCATAATCTTCTGGATGGTTCTCTGCTCATTAGACCCTGAGAGCTTCAAGTACTTGTATCCTGTGTGAATCATTCCTAGGTCCTCTAAGCTTTTCTAGTCCAAAGCCCACCACCTGCTTTCCCAACACATGCTCAGACAAGTTTGGGTTGTTTATGTTTTTGAGCAATGCTGACACATGCTCCCCGCTTAATCACATATAGCTATTATTAACCCAGCAATCTGTTTACTGGGTATACCACATTGTAAATGAGAGATCAGAGGAAATCTCTCTGCATATGTCTGTTCTCTTACAGACAATGTGCAGGAACCAGTTAACTCAGAAAGCCTGGCCCTTGGCTGGCTCTAGGAGATAACCTCTGAGCCCTCAGAATATTCTGCCTGATAAGAGTGTTTGTTTTGCTTGCAAATCTTAGGCCCCTGGCTGTACCAGTGGACCCACATAAGTTGGTCATAACCATGTGACTTAAGGTCACTATCTGGTTTTGCTCTGGGGGCTGGGGGCTGAGTAGCTAAGGTCAGTCATACAAGTTTTACATGCCTATGTGCCTCTCGCCCAGTAAAAATCCTAAACATCAAGGCTCAGGAGAGCTTCTCTTGTTCGTCACATGTCATTGCTGAGATAATATAGATGTGTGGCTCCATTGGAAAGGGACACCTGGAATCTTGCACTTGGTCTCTCCTAGACTTCACCCTGTACGCCGTCCCCCTTTACTCATTCTTATCTGTTTCCTTTGATTTTTAATAAACTGAGTATTAGCTGGGCATGGTGAGGCACACCTGTAATCCTAGTACTTGGGAGGCTGAGACAGGCTGATCGCAGGTTCAAGGCCAGCTTCAGCAATTCAATGAGGCCCTCCGCAACTTAGACCCTATTTCAAAACAAAAAGGGCTAGAGATGTAACTCAGAGGTAGAACACCCCTGTGTTCACTCCCCAATACCAAATATATGTATATATATAAAATTTTTAAAAAATAAACTGAGTATAACAGCTTCTAAGTCCTGTGAATCTAGAAGATCACCAAGCCTAAGTATTGTCCTGAGTCAGGCCTGAGCCCTTTACACCATACTTCATCCAGAAGCATCTACTACCAGTATACTCCCTACTTTTATATTTCTAACCTATCTTGGACACTATTCTTTTTTCACACCAGCCCTCAGCTAGGAGCTGCATTGGCTAATTCACGGAAGTCTCTTCATATAGAGAGGAGCTAATGAACAGACTAGGCCCTCGGTAAATCTTTTTTTGAATAAACGAAACACTGCCGATCTGGCCATTTTGGTTTTAAGTGTGAGGCACAAATGTCATTCAGCCTTATACCAAAAGAATCAAGAACATGAACCCTAGTGGTCAGTGGATATGGGAAATGCAGTTGATTGCCTTCAATTCATGAGGCTTCTCTCCTTATATCCCTCCTGCCTCTTGGACATACCCAGCCCTATTTTACGTGTGTGTGTGTGTGTGTGTGTGTGTGTGTGTGTTTATTGGGGATTGAATCCAAGGGCATTCTACCTCTGAGCTACACCCCGAGCCCTATTTTATTTTTTATTTTGAAACAAGGTCTCACTAAGTTGCAGAGGGCCTCACTAAATTGCTGAGGCTGTCCTAGAACCTGCAATCCCGGTCTCAGCCTCTCAAGAACTGGGATTACAGGCGTGTGCCACTGCACCCAGCCTGTTCTTCTGTGTGTGTCTGTCTGCCCCACCAGAGCGTGATATCCCCCATGGCAAACACTATGTATTGCTTTCTTACTTATTCTTCATCACAATCATTTAGTGTAAATATTTTAATTGCTACTTTAGCAATGGGGAATCTGACCCAAAGGATGTAAGTACCTTTTCCACCATAGTAGGTCAGCGTGTCAAAACTAGGATGGAAATCCATGGTTATTTTATGTCATAGCCACTAAGAAGAGTGTGTAGGTGGGACCCAGGTAACTTTGCCTCAGCAAGTTCCTGGGGTTCCTTTTACCTGATTTCACAAACTAAAGACCTCTCCATATATTTGGGGTAAATTGGAACACCCTGCATTTGATTTCACTCTTTATTTGAACCACAGATTTTTAGTCCTTTTGGATCAGGAAATTTGGAGACAGGGTCTCACTATGTTGCCTGGGCTTGAGCATCCTCCTGCTTCAGCCTCCCGAGTAGCTGGGACTACAGGTGCACACAGCTAGGACCAGAAAATATTTTTAAACCTCTGGAAGAGGAATAGATTATTGCTGTTTATAATTCCTGCCATTCCCTAAGCAGGGTGAATTCTGTGTAGGATTGTTTTCTGCAGAACTCTCTTGTTTTTTGGGGGGGAGTGAAGATGTAATCTGCTGTCACTGTGTATAGTAATAGGGATATAAGGCTGCAATCAGGCTGCTAGAAGGGCTTCTCAGAGAGACACAGTGACTGTCGGGCCAATAGAGGATTTTGTCAAAGAAAAAAAGAGATTCTTCGCTGTTCCCTCCTCACCTTTCTTGTGTGTGGGGGGATTGAAACCAGGGTCATTCTACCTTTGAGCTACACCCCCAGCCTTATTCTATTCTTTATTTTGAAACAGGGTCTCACTGAGTTGCAGAGGGTCTCACTAAGTAGCTGAGGCTGTCCTCGAACCTGCAATCCTCCTGTCCCAGCCTCCCAAGTAATGGGATTACAGGTGTGCACCACCACGCCTGGCTCCTCCCCACCTCTGAGTAACTTTGAAGGACAGACAGATGGGCTTGAGAGGGATGTTGTGACATTCTGTCCTTTGGTTTGACACAAGTTCTTGTTTCCTCACAAATTATGCCAAATGACTTTAGTGTTCTAGTGATATTTTTCTATATCACAATAAGATAAGCATATTATAAAATGTTTTTTAAGTTTCTGTATCAATGATTTCATCTGTGACACAGTTTTGTCCAGCCAAACCCATGGCTGGAGACTCCTCCAAAAGCAACAGCAGGGGAATTTCCACAAGAGAGTACCACAAACTATCCGTAAATAGGGCTGGTTGGGATTTCAAAGAAGAAAGCACTAAATGCAAGGTGATCAGGCCTAAGCATTTATTAAGAAAACTTAGAGTGGGCTTCAGTGCCCTCATGACAGTAAGAGAAAAGGGATAGCCTACCTATGTATGTCCATAGTGAGGAGAGAGATTAGTTATGAAGTTTTACAGGACAGTTTAAGGAATTTGGTTCAGTGCTAGGGCCAGTTTCTTTCAGTGTTGTGGGCAACAACCCAAATACCTTTATCAGTGAGTGGGAACGCTCAAGGTCCCAGCTTGGATTCAAATCCACAGGGAAAAAATACAGTTTGCCAGGTCACAGAGCTGTCAAGGCACTCTATTTCTGGGTTAGGAGAAGAGAAAAAGCAGGGGGAATTGGGGTATCCTACAGACACCATATGAAGACTGTGTGCCCACCTTTAGTGGTTTGCCTCCTTCAAGGGAAGAACAAAGCCTTTAAATTAAATATGTGAATTTGTTATATAAAACAAATTTAAATTAAAACAAAAATATATATACACATATATTACTATTCAATTTTATTAATATATCATATTTCAACTAAAGTCATAATGTACACCATCAGTCCTTACGCATTCAGCTGTCAGAAGCTTTGATTATGAAGAAAGATCAAGGGATTTGAGAATAGAAACAAAATCCCCAAATCTGCTTCTTACCAGAGTGAGACACTGTCAATTTCATGAAAACTCTGACTCACCTTCTTTATGAGGATTAAATGAGGGTGTACACATATGGAATCTGGCACTGAGAAGTGGTTAACACAGCGCACATCCGATAAATGGATTTTTATTATGATTCCTGTTATTAGTGAAGAACTCAATAAATGGAGCTATTGTCATAACTGCTCTAGGGCCAGTCAGCCCACCCACAGCCAGACAGCACAGATCACGATCATCTGGGAAAATTACTAGAGCAGTGCCCTTTAACTTTCTGTGTATAGAAGGATAATATCAGCATAGAAACAGTAGCAGGTAGCTTTCTGAGTCACAGCATCATTAGAGACAGCTTGCAGGGAAGATAGGCCTTACCAAGTTTGAAGGGATGGGAACCCAGATCTACCCCTTTTCTCTGCCAACTAAGTAGGGTCCAAACATAAAAGAGAACAGAAATCCAGAAACACCTCATCCTAGGAAAGCTCAGCCTTATTGCTCACAGCTGTGTGGAGACCTCATTTCCAGAGAATAAAAGAGGTTTTACATCCCAACACATTTTTGAAGCTAGCATAACCTTGAGGCCAAAGTCCAACAACAGGAATACGTGAAATAAAGGTATAAACTAATGTAACTCATTAGGATGTACATAAAAATCCTAAACAAATTATTGGGACATAGATTACTCAGGACCAAACTGAATTTACCCCAGGAATGAATTGTTGGTTTAAATGTGTAAATGTATCAATGTAATTCATATTAACACATCAATGGAGAGGGAAAAATGCTATGATCATCTCAATAGATGCAGTGTTTGACAAAATTCAACATATATTCAAGATGAATACTTTCAACAAACTAGGAATAGGAACCAGGCGTGGTGGTGCACGCTTGTAATTCCAGTACTTGGGAGGCTGAGACAGGAGGATCACAGGCAGCCAGCCTCAGCTAGTTAGTGAGGCCCTCCCACCTAGTGTGACCCTGTTTCAAAATAAAGAATTAAAAATAGGGCTGGGGATGTAGCTTGGATGTAGAATGCCCCTGGGTTTAATCCCCAGTACCACAAAAAAAAAAAAAAAACTAGGAACAGGAGCCAGGCATGGTGGCACACGCTTGTAATCCCAGTACTTGGGAGGCTGAGACAGGAGGATCGCAGGTTCACAGCCAGCCTCAGCTAGTTAGTAAGGCCCTCTGCAACTTAGTGAGACCCTGTTTCAAAAATAAAGAATAAAAAATAGGGCCGGGGGAGTAGCTCAGATGTAGAATGCCCGTGGGTTCCATCCCTAGTACCACACACACAAAAAAATTACATTCCATTTGAGCTGGGCATGGTGGCGCATGCTTGTAATCCCAGTACTTGGGAGTCTGAGACCCGAGAATCCGGGTCCACGGCCAGCATCTGCTACTTAGTGAGGCCCTCCACAACTTAGTGAGACCCGGTTTCAAAAATAAAATAGGGCTTGGGGCGTAGCTCGGAGGTAGAATGCCCCTGGGTTCAATCCCCAGTATCACAAAAAAAAGAAACTCCATTTGAGCTGGTATATGTAGAACTAATTTCTGTGTATTGATTTTCTATCCAGAAACCTTGATATATATGTTGTACTGGCATTACAAGCGTTCGCCACCATGTCCAGAGGAAATATAAAATTTCAAAAAAGATAGGTATTTAAATAGCATCAAATAGCTGGGCGTGGTGGCGCACGCTTGTAATCCCAGTACTTTGGGAGGCGGAAACCGGAGGATCTGGGTTCGCAGCCAGCCTCAGCTCTCTCTCTTTCTCTCTCTCTCTCTCTCTCTCTCTCTCTCCTTAGTGAGGCCCTCCGCAACTTCGTGAGACCCGGTTTCAAAATAAAAGTATAAAAAAACAGGGCCGGGGGCGTAGCGCAGAGGTAGAACGCCCCTGAGTTCAATCCCCAGTACCGCAAAAAATAAATAAATAAATAAATAAATAAATAAATAGCATCAAATAGCCAAGAATACAATAAACAAAAGATGTGCAGGTCTTCTCTGGAGAACTGTAAAACTTTATTGGGAGAATTTTGACAGTTGAGTTTCCAATGTAAGAACAGCCTGCATGGTTCGTCTTGTCTTCTTTTAAGCCTATGGTCCTTCTCCTGCAATATAAATGTAACCATGAGGACATTACTTAACAGAACTTTACTTACATGACATCAAAGGCAAACAAAGACTACCGCCATTTGGGGTTTTATAAAACAGACTAAAACAAGAACCCTAAGGGTAATCCAATGGCTTATTTCCAGTTAGACCTCTGTATATACTTTGAAAATGGACTTTCAGGCATTCTAAAAATATGCCATGATTTTCCTAAAAGTACATTTTAGCCATCTTGTTAAACATACCACTCTCTCTAGTGGTACTAAAGAAAATAAGACTATTCAAGTTTAGAACAGAATAAATCCACTGAATCTCTTTAAAGGTAGTTTTAGCCAGGCGTGGTAGTGCACGCTTGTAATTCCAGTATTTGGGAGACTGAGACAGGAGGATCACAGGTTTGCGGCCAGTCTCAGCTACTTAGTGACACTCTGTTTCAAAATAAAGAATAAAATAGGGCTAGGGGTGGAGCTCAGGTAGAATGTCCCTAGGTTCAATCCCCAGTACCGCAAAAAAAAAAAAAGACATAGTCTGGCAAAGTGAATTAAAAAAACAAGATCCAACTAAATGTTGTTTACAAGAGATTCAACTTACAAGCAAAACCACCCAGTGGCTAAAGGGGGAAGGATAGAAAAGGATATTCCACGGAAATGGAGACCAAAAGCAAGCAGGGCTAGCTACTCTCATATCTGAAAAAGCAGACTTCAAGTCAAAACTTATCAGAAGAGACAAAGAGGGTCACTTCATACTGGTAAACAGAACAACCCAATAAGAAGATACAATGAAGGCGGGCGGGATGGTAAACACCCATAATTCCAGTACTTTGGAGGCTTGAGACAGGAGGATCACAGATTCAAGGCCAGCCTCAGGAACTAAGCAAGGCCTTCTGCAACTCAGTGAGACCCTATTTCCAAATAAAAAAATAAAATAGGGCTGGGGGTATAGCTCAGAGGTAGAATGCCACTGAGTTCAATCCCCAGTACCACACAAAAAAAGAAGATAAAATGATAGTAAATATTTATGCCCCAAAATTGGTGTACCTATTTACATAAAATGTGAAGGAGATATACTTTCTCAACAGCTTGACCAACAAAAGAAAAGAAAGGAAGAAGAAGAAGGAGAGAAAGGAGAAAAACAAATCTAGAAAGCCAAATATACAGATATATAAATATATAACACACCCAGTATGTCATTGTCTTAATCATGTTTCTTATTCTGAATACTTGGATTTTGTCCATTTTCTTCAAGACTGTGTAAGCTAGTAGATCCTCTTCAGATATTTTCTAAAAAAGAAATCTCAAGCCGGGTGTGGTGGTGCACGCTTGTAATCCCAGTACTTGGGAGGCTGAGACAGGAGGATTGCAGGTTCATGGCCAGCCTCAGCTAGTTAGTGAGGCCCTCCACAACTTAGTGAGACCCTGTTTCAAAATAAAGAATAAAAAATAGGGCTGGGGTGTAGCCCAGAGGTAGAATGCCCCTGGGTTCAATACCCGGTACGGCCAGAGAAAAATCTCAGCTGTGCCTGGTGACACACGCTTGTAATCCCAGTACTTGGGAGGCTGAGACAGGTGGATCGCAGATTCATGGTCAACCTCAGCTACTTAGTGAGGCCCTCCACAATTTAGTGAGACTCTGTTTCAAAAATAAAGAATAAAAATAGGACTGGGGGTATATAGCTTGGAGGTAGAATGCCCCTGGGTTCAATCCCCAGTATTGAAAATGAATGAATGAATGAATGAATGAATGAATGAATCTCTATCAGTTACATATTAGCTGGATTATTTTTCCTTTTCCTTTTTTTATACTTTTATTGGTGTGCTGTAATTATACATCACAGTGAGATTCAAAGTGATATAAACATACATGTTTCCCTCTGGATCCCACCCCACTGCCCCCTCATACATGTTAGTAAGATTTATAGTGATACCTTCATATATGGACATAACATTATTTGGACTGTTTCCTTCATCAGTTCTCCTTTTTCCCCTCCTCACCTCCCTCCCCTAATTGTACTGGTCTCTCTCCTCATTTATCTGAAGTCCCTTTTTTTTGTACTAGTGAAGGAACCCAGGGTCATTCTACCTCCCAGATACACCCCCAGCCATTTTTATTTTTTTTATTTTGAAATAGGGTCTCACTAGATTGCTGAGGGCCTTGCTAAATTGCTGAAGTTGGCCTCATACCTGCGACCCTCCTGTCTCAGCCTCCCAAGTACTAGGATTACAGACATGTACTACCACTTCCAGCTGAAGTCGCTTTTGTTTCCTATTTTCTGTATAGCTTCCACATATGAGAGAACATATGACCCTTGACTTTCTGAGACTGGCTGATCTCACTTAGCATAATGTTCTCTAGGTCTATCCATTCTCCTAATGATTCATACTTATATTTTATTATGTATGTCTTTCCTTTTCCCTTAGGTTTATTTTGCTTTTTAAAAATTATTTTATATTAGATGCTCATGTAATTTATCAGTTTTCCTTTTAATAACATGTACTTAAAGTTATGATTTTCCTAAAAGTACATTTTAGTTATGTTCACTAAGCTCCTGGAATCAATCTGAAAACTTAATGTAAATAGTCAAATGGAATGGTTCAGCAGTATAGAGAAAAAACATTTAGAAGACTAATGCAAGGTACTTTCTTCCCCTGAACATCAAGTGCTTCATTAAATCTAGAAGCTCTCATAATTAATGGTCAGTAATATGGAAAACATGTGTAAAACATTTAAGTTGATTGCTCAACTTAAATGGAAGTACTGTTATGATCTCTGAACTTCAAATTCTACCAGTTGTTATCTCAAGGCAGAAATTTGTAATAACATATATGATTAGAGGTGATTCTTTGAAATTGTGCCTCCAGTCTTACTGG
>PVJS01059526.1:0-11497 GCA_004027185.1 Glis glis
AAAAAAAAAAAAAAAAAAAAAAAAAAAAAAAAAAAAAAAAAAATAAAGACGCGGTGGCAATTATACCTTAGATGCGGATACATTTGGCATAGGGCGGGAGCTGAGCTGGACCGGGAACAATTGCTCATTATGCACATTCGGGATTCTGCTGCTCCGGGCGGGGGCGGGGCGCCAGAGGGGGTCGCTACCAGCAGAGAGGGGTGCGGGTCTGGGCTGAACAGAAGCTCACACCCTTCTCTTGCCACCTGCTGCTGCCTGCTCACCTGGCTGCCTCAGCACCGTGCCCGGCAAGAGGATGTCAGACCAGAGAAGGCACTAGAAGTCCACCAGTCAGACCCTTTCTCTATCCAGAGAATAAACTTGAAGTCCAGAGAGGAGCGCGGGGCTGTCCCAGGCAGAGCATGAGAAGGGACCGTTGGATGGCGTAGGGAAGCGGGTGGCGTGTACTGGGTACAGAGGTGGCACAGAGTGGATGTGGGGGTTGCTCAGGCACGTCTCTCCCAGACTGGGCAAGTCCTCCGATGTCCTCCCAGTGCCCCAGCCCCATCCCAGTCGCCACCAGGGACCTACCAGGAGTACAAGGATGATGGGGCCCTGGTAGATGTAGTCCACAAGGTCGCCAGGCTCCTTGCCAAACCAGCACCTGCAACGAAGGGGTCGCTGTAGGCGGCTAGTGGGTTGTGCAAGGCAACCACTCCCAGCTGAGAGCCAGAGTCCTGCGGCTCGCCCCTTTCTGAGCCCCATCCCAGAAACTCCCGGTGCAGAGTTTTAGCCGCATTGACCACCACTCTGGCTGGGTCCACGTGGTGGGTGCGGGCCCCCCAGCCAGTCTGAAGCAGGCCTGGGGTCTCCTCTCCACTCCCCTGCCCCTGCAGACTGTGGGGCACAGGGCTGGGCATGAGCAGGCTTGGGAATGAAGGGAGAGCTGGGATCCCCCTTGCTGTCCCTTGTCCCCATATTGCTCAGAACCCGCTGCCGTGTGCCAGGCACTCAGCCGCACAAAGCGGCAGATGTGGAGGTGGAACCTTCTCCCGCCCCAGGCCCTTCTGAATTCAGGCTTTGAGCTGAGCCTCCTGCACCCAGCAAAAGCAGCCTGCTGCCTGGCCGGCCTCGTGTGCTGCTGGGGCTTAGTTTATTCTCCAGGGATGCTGCTCAGGGGAGAGGATGCTGCTGTAGGGCTCAGAGGAAGGACTGGGTCAGGTCTCAGTCTGGCTCTATCAGCAACTACGGGACCTCCGGGAGAGTCCATTGACTTTGGGAAACTCTGTGTCCTCCATGACTTCAGAGGTCAGCCAGTTCACACTAGCCCAGTCAGGAATCTCCCCTGCCCCCTCCCAACACTGGAGTTTCTGGTCTCTGCTTGAATGCCCACTTTGATAGGAAGCTCACTATCTATCAAGACAGACCTCCTATTCTTGGTCATCTTTTACCTTTATGAGTCTTTCCTAATGTTGAGCTCCTGGAATTCTACCTCATTCTTGTCCATGCTCCCTAAACACCATCTGTCTCTCTAGTCCCTGAGACCGTTTGAGGTCTGCCCCCGGATCTGCACAGGGACTGACATTCCCCAGAGCCCCTTCTCTCAGCTGCTGGCGCCTGACTCCTGGTCACTCCTTGGCTGGCCTGTGGCAGAGCTGCTGTCATCCGGGCCATGGCTCGGTATACCAGTCTCCCGTGCAGGGAGGTCCACCCAGGGAGGACCCTAGGTTGGGACACTGTGCCTAGGCAGAGACTGGAGTATCAAAAGACAAGCTCTTGGGGGACAACATCAAGTTCCTGAACATGGCCTTGGAGGCCGTCCGGACGGAAAGCCCCGGGACCTGCTTCCATGGATCCTTGGCCTGACCTGCTGCATCCATTGCTGGGGAGGAGGAATTCCACAGGCCACGAGGGTCGAGTGTGTGCTGCACTTGAAGGAACCCCCATTCCTAATTGAACTAATCAAACAGAGCTGCCTTGACACCTACCATGGAGTGCTTCTGGGATCTCTCTTCCCGTGTCACGGCAGAGGAAAGCGAATCTGCCAGGCATGGCTCTAGTCCCCACCCTACGGTTTAGCCAGAGGCCAAGGGCGACCCCCGGGGCTCGCCTGTCACACTTACTGTTCATTCTCATAGTAGAGTTTGCCAACTGCCCAGGCAATGATGATGGGGCAGGGGATGCCTGGAAGAAGGACAGACATGGGCTGCAGGGGACAGACAGGTGGACAGGGACCCTCTCGCAGGACTCAGGGCAGGGGCCTGGGATCCCGTTTCTGCTTTTCCAGTTGCAGGCATCCTTGACCCAGGGGTGCCCTGCCTGGGGACCCCTGCCCCCCCACTCTCAGCCATCTGCTCCAAGCGGGGGATGGCCTGACATCAGAGACTTTGTGACAGAGTAGAGCCAGCCAGATTCTCTGCTGAAGCCAGAGGCCAGGGTCTTCGGACTGGTCACTCTGGCAGGGGGAGGAGGGCTAGTCGTGGAGTATCCTTTGAAGGGATTCATGGCTTTGTCCTCCCTAGCAGGAAGGAAGGGGCTGCATCCTGGGGCTATGCCGGGGTGGGGGCAGGGATGGGGTCTGGTCCTCGGGCCCAGGATGTGGGGTGACCTTGTCTGCAGCACCTCCCCACCCCACTCTGGCCCCTGGGACCCTCACACCATCCGACAAAGAGGAAGAGCCACTTGCGCAGGCGCTCGGTGGAGTAGGTCATGACGATGGCCGTGTGCAGGTAGCAGCCCTCCACGAACATCCAGAAGAAGTTGGTGACCACGAAGTAGTTGAAGATAGTGGTGATGCAGCGGCACCAGACCTGCACGTGGGGCAGGGGCCGTCAGGGACTGCCGGGTCAGGGAGTCCCACCTAGGCAGGGCAGTGGGGGCTCGCTCCTCCCCAAGAGAGTTCAGGGTTCATGGAATAGCTTCAACCTTCCTCAACTCCCGCTGTTTCTGATGGAGTTAAGGAGCCATCCCCCCGACCCCGACACCCAGGATGCCGGTGTGTTTAACTTCTCCCATGTGAGTGGAAGCTGGGGAGGGCCGGTGGGGCTCAGCCAAGGAGCGGCTTCTCCAGAGGGTGTCGGGCCATCCTGGACTTGGGATGGTCAGCTCTGGAGGGAGCCTGGCTAGCCACGGGGCCTCCCTGCAAGGCTGCACCTTTCTGAGCTGTATCTGGTGCTCCTTATGGGCTGTGAAAGGAGATGCAGGAGGTCACGGGCCTCTAGGTCTGAGCTTGCTGGCAGCCCCTACCTGGCCCTCTTTCTCTGGATTCATCCCCGGGGCACCCGGAGCCAAGGCTGGGATGTGGAGAATGGTGGGGCAGTGGGGTCGGGGAGCCCTGGCACAGCCCGCCTCCTCCCAGCCCAGCCCCTGGATAATCCTGCTGTGCTGAGCTGCCCTGGCTGCAGCCCTGATCTGGAGTCTCCGTGGCTGACTACACCTTCATTCTGGAAAGTCCTGCTGGGGGGGGGGGGAGGCTAGAGATCTCCCCCTCCTAACCCCGCCTTTTCTCTGAGTTAAGTGATGTCTCATTAGTACATGCAAAAATGGGGGCTGGAAGGCACCTGGCTTCTGACTGGGCTCGTTTGAACTTGGCTCAATGGGGGCCAAGTGAAGGGTGAAGCTAGGCTGGGTGTCTGCTGAGGGCCAGGCCAGCTGCGGTCTCCCAGGTGTGCCACAGACAGAGCTGCACTGGTCCCATTCCAGTCCACGGGGTTTTGTTTGTTTGTTTTTGTTGTTGTTATTTTGTACTGGAGATTGAACCAGGGGCATTCTACTTCTGAGCTACATCCCCAGCCCTTTCTATTTTTTATTATGAAACAGGGTCTTGCTAAGTTACTGCACACTGGCCTGGAACCTGCAATCCTTCTGTCTCAGCCTCCCAAGTACTGGGAAGCGAAGGTTAGTTCTAGCCCCCTTTTCTCTGGGGGACCTGGATTCACAAGATGGGGAGAGGAATGGGGTAAACCAGTTAGTCTAGTGTGGGGTCTGTATAGCTCCCAAGACCCTGGCCGGCAGCTCTGTCCCCTGCCTCCCGGGCCCTGGTGGGACGATGGCTGGGGGAGGCGAGCTCATGTCTAGCCTTGCGCCTGGGTATTGAGCAAGGAGGTGGGTGTCCCAGGCTCGGCCCCTAGCCCACCCCAGTTTCCCGGAGCAGTGACCTCATTGCTTTCGTGCACTTCGTGGTCGATGAGCTGCAGCAGGAACCACATGATGTTTCTCAGGATAAAGGTGGTGACCAGGTTCCAGTGGATCACGTTGCGCAGGCAGCGTATGCTCCTGCAGAGGCCGGGGTCAGGGGTCAGCCAGGCTCAGTGGGGTGGCTGGGCAAGTCCACTGGGGTCAGAGCTCAGATAGGGCGGGGGTCAGGGTCACAGGGGCTCCAGGGTCAGCTGGGACTGGGTTTACGCTGAGACCAGGTAGAAACTCAGCCTGGAATGAGCGTGGGGCAGCACTATGAGCCAAATTCCCACCTTGGCGTCCCTGGCTGGGCCTGCTTGGTACCCTGCATGCCTATTGGCACGCAGTGTCCTGGCACCTGGCCCAACCCTGCTCCGTCCCCTGGCCCTGAGAATGCTGGGGAGAGAAGAAGATGAGGAGCATGAGGGCAGGCAGCAGACTCACCGCAGAGCCAGGAAAAGTAGGAAGGCAGCCACCAGGGCGACCACGGAGACACAGTGGCCCAGGTAGTTGACAACCAGGGCAACGCGGTAGTGCAGGTCGTACTTCCTCTGCTGGACAGACAGACAGACATGGGAGACAGAGGCCTGGGTATGTGGGGCAGGCTGGGCACTGCAGCCACGACCATCCCATGTGTCTTGACGTTCCGAGTATCACACCACGCCTGGCTTCCAGACCGCACTCCTATTGGTCCTGGTGGCTCTTGTTATTATGAATGGCTGTGGTTAGGCCTCCCCACATGAACTTTTAGGGGTACATTTGGAGAGGATCTATTCTGAGATATCCCAGAGATATACGTACAGATTAAAAAAAATGAAACTAGTCCAGGCATGGGGGCACATACCTGTAATCCCAGCTATTCAGGAGGTTAATAGGAGGTTCCCAGGTTTGATATCAGCCTGGGTAACTTAGCAAGACCTTGTCTCAAAATGAAGAATAAGAAGGGCTGGGGATGTAGCTCAGGGATGGAACGACCCTGGGTTCTATCCCTAGTACAGGAAAAAAAAAATGGTGGGGAGGAGGCTAGACCTCAGGCAGCACAGACTCTAGTTCTGGACTGAGAGCCAGAGCAGGGCTGGAGAGGTCTAAGTGGGACCCAGCTTCCCGTGTGGATGGCCCTGTGGGGTTGCACTTCTCACATTGGAGTCACAGAATCAGAATGCCAGATGGGGAAACTGAGGCTCAGAGAGGAGGAAAGTGTGTGGTCACACCGCCTGTTAGGCATTGGGGCCACTATCCGCGGTCATTTCTTGAATTCTTCCACAAGCCCTCGCTCTGGAGGTGGGACTCCATGTCCCCTTCCTAACTCCCACCGCAGTGTCACTGAGCACAGGGCAGGGCACGGGGTGCAGAAAGGAATGGCAGGGTGACACCATCCTCTGTGCCCATCCTAATGCCGCATGAGGACCAGGGTTGTGGCACATGGTCGTGACACTTACCTTGTCATCAAAAATGGGCTCGCACTGTGAGTAGTTGACCCTCGAGGCCCACATCCCGCTCTCCAAGCATTCTCGGTAGGCATTCCCTACAAACGATGGAGGTCGCCAAGTCAGGTCACCCCTCTCCTTAAGAACCCTCCCTGGCTCCCTGGCGCCTGCAGGACAGGTCCTCACTCCTCAGCTGTCCTGGGCCCAACACATGTCTGAAACTCTAAGTGAGTCATTTAGGTGAAATTGCACAAAAGGCTTAGTAGCTAAAAGGCATGCTAAACCCATTTTCGATACAATCTTCCACTAGCTTTTTGTACACTTTTTTTCATTTCGTTCTGCTACAAAACTGAACACAGTCGTGAATACCAGGTGTGTAGCTAAAGATTTGCTGCCTTTAGCACGACATAATTGCCATCATTGCCTCAATCCTTTTACATTTATGGCTCCCCATTTCTTTCACTAATATCAGCACTTCCATCTTAAAAACAGCTACCATTTGAATAGCATGTTTCCATGTCCTAAGTCTTTTTTTTCTTTTGGTATTGGGGATTGAACCCAGGTTCATTCTACCTCTGAGCTACACCCTTAGCCCTTTTTATTTTATCTTTGCTTTATTTTATTTTGTCTTTGTTTTATTTTAAAACAGGATCTTGCTAGGTTTCTGAGACTCTTACTACATTGCTGAGGCTGGCCACAAACCTGTGATCCTCCTGTCTCAGCCTCCCAAGTATTGGGATTACAGGCGTGTGCCACCACGCCTGGCTCCCAGGTCCTCTTCTAGCTATGTCAGATAGTCCATTTACTACTACTTCAGCTTGTCCATTTAATTATCATGACAACAGTACGAATTAGCAGGTTTTATCCACGGAGAATGTACGAAGTTGAAAAGCGCTCATCCTGCTCTGACTGTCAAGGTCTACTGCCCAAACCAACCCCTCCAAATAGCGCCCCCTCAACCTCCAACCAGGCGGGGCCCTCCCCCCTCGGCTCCCCCATGCCCTCTGCTAGTGTCCACTCTGCACTGCGGGGCCAGCACGGACCTCACCACCCCACCCGATTGCCATTCTGAACCATCCGTTGTTTGGGGGTGACTTGTACCCGGGTTCTGCTTTCTGGCTAATGGGCAGTTGTTTGTGGATTTTTTTTTTCTTTTTGGCTTATGTTAGATATACCATCTAAAGCTAATTAAAATAAATAGCTCACGGAGCACAGAGTCACGGGGCTGGAGGGGGGAAACCTGAGATTGTTTTTGGAAGCAGTGAGTTCTAGAATAATTTAGTTACTTAAAAACCCACTTCCGTTGAGCCGACTGAGTTAAAAGCAATGGAATTATTAAGGAGCACTTGCCAGAGAGCAAAAACAATGGGGGAGATTCTATTAGCCTAATTATTTTTTAATTCAGTCCTCCAAGCTCCTAGATTTTTTAAGCTCAGGGTTGTTGGGGGCCTGGTCCTGCCTCCAGGCCCTGTCAACAGGAGGCGCATCTCTAGCAGGGTGCGATGAATTGGTCAGGGGAGGAGACCTGCCCCTCGACCCTCACCCCCTCTCCCCCACCCATCCTGCTCCTGAACGGGAGGGTTTCCTTAACACGCAAGGTTAGTCACATCGCTGAATAAAGGAATAGAGGTGTTTGGGGAGGGCAGACCCTTTGGCAAAACGCACAGTCTCTTTCTGATGGGGCTTTAGAGTCCTTCTGAGGCATGTGGGGTGTGAGGTAAGACAAACCCTGGATCTGGCTATGTTTCAAAGGGCACAAAAATAAGGATAGATACGTTCCAGCTTTCCCGAAGCTCAGGGCTAGACCCCTCCCTCCAGGAAGGCCTCCACAATTGCTCCCGTCCCACTGCTTTCTCTCTTCCTGAGCACCGCCACTACTGACCACCTGAGCCACACTCCAGGCCTTGCTCAGGACCAGCCCGGCTTGTCCAGGCGCGTGAATCTGGTCCCTCTGATGAGGGTGAGGGTCCCTGAAGTCAGGGTCTCAGAATGTTTGTTTCCCAAGGGTGACATGTCATGGTGGTACTGATCATGGGAGCGGGGTCAGGATGGAGATGCTGCAGGTTGGGGACCTTTCCAGTCCATGCACCAATGTCCCCAGAGCCCCAAGTACCATGGATTCTGTGTCCTCCTTTCCCTCTTCTGGAGCACACCCTAGCCTATCCTGCCCTTAGCTCTCTCTAATCCTCTCGCTGGGGCTGGCACCATATCCTTCTTACTCACTCTCTGCTCCTTCTCCTGACCTCCTGACCAGGCTGAGTCCCACGTAAAAGCCATCAGTGCCTCTCTATTGCTCCTGAGAATGAAGGCCAGCTCTCTCAGCGTGACATTCAAAGCCCTCAACACCTGGCACCATGTCCACCCCTTCACATGACCGTCGACAGTTGCACTAACAGACCCAGTACACAGCCAGCTCTGGGCTCATCCATCCGGCAAAGGGTCCTCTCCACTCTCACCAGTGCTCGCAAACTCCTACTACCTTTTATACCCCAGCCCGAGTGTCACCTCCATGGGGCTATCCCCAGACCCGGAGTCTGGGGCTATCCCCAGACCCGGAGTCTGAAGCAATCCCTTCCTTTTTCCCTAAATATACAGCTCCTCTATATATTCCCATCTCCAGAACAGAGGCCTGCACATTTTTATTATTCTCGAGCCACAGTAACACATATATTTTAGTATCCCTATCCAGAACACACACACACACACACACACACACACACACACACACCCCTGAACCCAGTTTCACAAAGTGAAATGTATCTTGACAACGGCTATAATGTTTTTCTTTCTATTCTGTTCTAATGGATTCTATTCATTTCATATACAAATGCTGGTCATGACCCACTAAATTGATTTCACAGTCCACTATTGTCTCACAATCCATAGTTGGAACAGCAGAAAATCTATTTTAGAGCATTTGCCATAAGCTATGGGCTGTGTCTCTTTGGACCTCATCCTGTTCTTCGCTTCTGGACTTGAGCTCCCTGGAGACTGACAAGTAGGAAGAGACCATATTGGAGTCATTGGGTCCCTTCTCAGGAGCGAGCCATTGAGCATGTGTAGGCTGAATCAAACTGACTTAGCTCTGCTGGGAAACAGGGTCTGAGATGTGGGATGTAGGGGTAGGAGGCGCTTCCCCTGGGGGCTCAGCCCTGCCCAGGGATGAGGGTGGACATTAGAGGACTGGAAGACAGATGTGCCTGCTCATCAAGGGAGCTGTATGCTGCAGCTAATGAGGGCACCAAGCCCTCAGGCACAGCCTGGACAGAGGAGAGGAGGAGCCCCCCTCAGAAGCATGGGAGGATGGGCACAGGAAGGCTGAGGGCAGGTGGCCAGGCCAGCATGGTGGGGTTGGATGCAGCGAGGTGGGTGCCTGTTACCACAGCAACACAGGTGCCCCTGCTGAGGATCGATACTGATGGTGTGCGGTGTGGCCTGCCAGGGGCATTAGGGTCCAGATGATTCAGGCAAGGTTCTCTCTTACAGGGCTCTATAGTCCTGGAAACCTGGTCCCCATCCCTAGAGTGACCCTGGGCTGTTCAAAGCCTCTAAAACAATGGGCTCTCCCCCTTTCAGTGCCAACACTTTGATAATAGCTCCTGGTTCAGGGGGTCACCTGGGGTGGTAAAAAGCATGACTGGGAGATGGGGGGCTATATTTTAGCTGTAGCTTTGTCTCTGGCTGGCTAGGTGACCATGGCTGAATTCCTGGTCTCTTGGCCTCAGCTTTCCCTCTCAGAAAAAGTAATGTAAATTGGTTCCCAATGATGCTCTTGGCACCTCAGGTAAGCCGATTATTTGTTGTGTGGTACTTCCCAACTTACAAATGCTAGAGCACCCCCAAGCCACTGTGCCAACCCCAAACATACCTATATTACTTTCAAGTGCTTCCTAGATTGGCACCTCTATCTCTGATATTCTAACTGGTGAGACACAGACCATGGGTACAAGTATGGTGGCAGTTATGGTGGAAAGATTGCAGGCGACAGGTTGGGGGGGAAGAGGGAATGAGATGTGTAGGGGGAAGCAACATGATCCTCGGCTATCTGGAAAGCATATGACAAGAAGGGAGAGGGAGAAGGTGATGGCGGAGAGGTGGGGAGGGCTGGAGGCAGTATTTACAGAAGGAATGAGGTCAGTGCACACGCCCAGAACTTTCAGCACCACGGACAGCCCCAGTTCCTGCAGGTGGCTCCCCTGCCGCTCCAGCTCTCGGAGGGTCCAGTTGTTCACTTCTACCTGGCTCACGTTGGGCTGAGATTATTCTCTTGCCAACCCCTGTAAAGAAGTCATGCTCTCCCATACG
Source organism: Glis glis (assembly GCA_004027185.1). Lineage (NCBI taxonomy): Eukaryota > Metazoa > Chordata > Mammalia > Rodentia > Gliridae > Glis > Glis glis. Next base: position 9,888 of record PVJS01059526.1, read on the forward strand.
GCCCAGAGGCTTCCTGCAGCAGGACTTTGCCTTCTTCTGCACAACCAAGCCAAGGTCCTCTCCTCTGGCCCTTTCTTAAGTGCTGAACAGAGCTGAGCACACAGGCTCCTCAGGATGGACCAAGGCTGAGGCTGTTGCCTAGGTGACTGGGGATCTCAAGGAGGGCTAAAGGCTCAGCCAGGCCAAGAGGACAGTCTGCCATCTTGGATGCCCAGGCCCACTAAGCTGCGAGTGCAGGAAGCATCTAGTTCTCTTCTTCCGTCCCACTGACAGGCCGACCCCACTGCCAGAACTCCAGCCACTGTAGTCCAGCCCTGTGTTGGGGAACAGCTATCAGTCTCATTAGCAAACCTATGGTCAGGAGCCTCCAGATACCAGACCTGGATGCCTTGATTGTTCCAAGGAAGGAACACTAGAAACTGAGTTGGTGGAAATTCCCTTGGGAACTTTGGAAGGGAAGGCAAACTTTTCCTCATTTGGTCTATGGGGGCCTAAAGAGGAAAAGAAACTGACATGTCTGGTGTAATGGTTTGGATCTGGGGTGTCCCCAGCCCTCATGAAGATGGGGTGGCAGTGTTGGAAGCTGGCTTGGTTGTAATCTCAGCAGTGGATAATCCACGTATCTGGTGGCCCAGGCTGGTAGGGTGTGGCTGGAGAAGGTGGGTCCCTGGGGCTGCGGTCTTGGGGATTATATATGGTTCCTCCTCCCCTCACTCACTCTTTCTTGTTTCTAGCCTCCACGATGTAAGGAGCAAAGCCTTGTACTCTCCTTCTATCTGCTTCCCACCACCATGCCCTGAGACCCACAGTCCCTGGCCTTACAAGGACTGAACCCCAATATCACCAAGGAAAACTGAGAGCGAATAAATCTTCCTTCCTCAAAGTTACATGGTCAGGTCTTTTGTGTGTGTGTGTGTGTGTGTGTGTGTGTGTGTGTGTGTATGTGTGTGTTTTACTGGGCATTGAACCCAGAGGCATTCTCCCCAGACTGATTTTATTTCTTATTTGGAAACAGGGTCTCACTAGGTTGCTGAGAGCCTCACCAAGTTGCTGAGGCTGTCCTTGAACTTGTGATCCTCCAGTCTCAGCCTCCCAAGTACTGGAATTACAAGCGTGCACCACCATGCCCGGCTACATGGTCAGGTCTTTGGATTATAGCTGCGAAAATGCTGACTAATACATCTGGGGTCACCTAACAGTAAAATGGCAGAACAAGCGCTCTCCCCTGGGCTACACCTCCTCCTAAGACAGCCTGGAATCAGCATCTCTGGAAGGGGGAGGCGCTCCCTGCCACACTGTGCCCCGTCAGGTACAGCCCTCATGATGGATTAATGTCCAGATCACCAGAAGAAAGTGCCTTGGGGGCCGGATAGCCCACCCTCCGTCCCCTTCCTGCCTGGAGTCCGACTGCCCCACATCCGCGTCTCTTTCTTTTCTGGCTTGGTGCTTTGCTGGGATGGAACCCAGGAGCATTCCACCTCCAAACTACACCCCCAGCCCTTTTTATTTTTCATTCTGAAACAGAGTCTAAGCCGGGCGTGGTGGCGCACGCTTGTAATCCCAGTACTTTGGGAGGCGGAGACCGGAGGATCCGGGTTCGCGGCCAGCCT
>PVJS01059527.1:0-11496 GCA_004027185.1 Glis glis
GAAGAAGAAGAAGAAGAAGAAGAAGAAGAAGAAGAAGAAGAAGAAGAAACAGCAGCAGCAGCAGCAGCAGCAGCAGCAGCAATAGCAGCAGACTGAGAACATGTATCACAGAGACCCGAGCCCGAGCCCGAGGTCTCAGTGCATGAGGCAACAGGCCCATACTTAACCTCTATCACTGTCACCCCTCTATCACCTCCGCCTGCTTGCCTGCCTGCTAAGGAAGTCCTTGAATCCCACAGCCCAAAGCAGGACGCTTTAGGGTAGAAAGCAGAGCTTTTTCCTTAATCCTTGTCAGTTTGTAGTTAAGCCAGACTCCTGTAACAAAAGGCAGATTACAAGAGAAAAACAAGCAAGTTTATGAATGTGTGCTGTACGTCTCATGCTACAGAAACCTCAGCTCAAAAGTAACTCAAAGTAGTGGCTTGAGGTCTGGCTTATATGTCTTTTTTTTTGCAGCCCCAAAGGTAGGAAAATTGTGAGAAGGTGCTATATATAGGATCTAGGCAAGTGCTCTACCACGGAATTGCATCCCTATCTCCTCCCCTTTTTTTCTCAATGGTAGAGCACTTGCCTAGCATGCATGAAGCTTTGGGTTCAATACCACAAAGAAATAAAAAAGTCTATAAAAGGAATGAACAATACAAACAGCAAAACTAAGAAACCCCAAATGAAGATGTACAACAGAATATTTTAAGTATAAGAAATATAAAAATTAGAGCCAGGCGTGGTGGCGCACGCTTGTAATCCCAGTACTTGGGAGGCTGAGATCAGAGGATCCAGGTTCGCCCCCAGCCTCAGCTACTTAGTGAGGCCCTCCGCAACTTAGCGAGACCCTGTTTCAAAATAAAGAATAAAAAATAGGGCTGGGGTGTGGCTCAGAGGTAGAATACCCTGGGTTCAATCCCCAGTACCGCAAAAAAAGTCAAGAAATATAAAAATTAGTTGAAGAATTAGTTTTTTAATTTTTAAATATTTAAATAGTAGGCAAAATAGAAAAAGATACCCAATAAAACAAAAAATAAATCTCAAAATGGTTGCAAAAGCCATGGGATAACATAAATCTGATATTTAGACAAATATGCCCCTAAGCAAAAGGTTCATGGAGTAAATCAGTTTTGTGTTAACAGCTGCTCAGTCCACAGCTTTACAAAAATGCAGATAAGGCACCGCATTCCTAACACCAGACCGACTGGTTCTTACCAACAGGTACTGCTGCCGTCATCTTTTTCCAAGGACATTCTGATTCTGAGCTAGCCAATATGTGAACGTTTGGGGAACTGTGCCAAATGACAACTGTTGTGTCAGATGAGTCAGGCCCTCTGCAGCCTAGGGAAGCCACCACCAGACCGACACACTCTGACCAGTGGGAGTGGCCACATGCTCTGCCCTGCCTTTGCCCCAGTCCCCTTAGCACACAGTGGACAGGGTCAGCTGACCCCAAACACTGGAGCTGGAGCTACTGGAATGTTCAGTCTGTCTCGTACAGCCTAAACAAGAGTCACAAGTAACAGAAATGAGATCCATTGAATGACTGCAAAAGGCAAATCCAAGCCAGGCATGGTGGCACACACTTGTAATCCCAATACTTGGGAGGCTAAAACAGGAGGATCACAGGTTCGCAGCCAGCCTCAGCAACTTAGCAAGGCTTCAACAACTTACTGAGACCCTGTTTCAACATAAAAAGAATAAAAAATAGGGCTGGGAGTGTAGCTCAGAGGTAGAATGCCCCGGGTTCCATCCCCAGTACCGCAAAAAAAAAAAAAAAAAAAAAAACGAGAAAAGAAAGAAAAGCCACCATGCTTTTCTATCTAAATCCTGTATCTCAAAACCCACTCAACCCAGCTAGGAGCTCTCAGCAGTTTGCCCTCTGCTTGTGCATATTCCTAACAAAGCCATTCATTTTCAGGACCTGGTCCCTCCTTCTTGAACCTAGCCTTGAGTCTCCCTGATTCGGTGCTGTGGTTCCAGCTGAGCTACTTGTGTCCCATGGTTTTAAATAATTTCTCCATTTGTGTCCTATGGGTTTAAACCACAGTTAAAGCCAGGCAGTGGCACACGCTTATAATCCCAGTACTTGGGAGACTGAGACAGGAGGATCCAGGTTCGCAGCCAGCCTCAGCTACTTAGTGAGGCCCTCTGCAACTTAGTGAGACCCTGTTTCAAAATAAAAAGTAAAATAGGGCTGGGGGTGTAGCTCTGAGGTAGAATGCCCCTGGGTTCAATCCCCAGTACCCATAAAATAGAATAAAATAAACCACAGTCAAGAATATTTCATTCGAGCTGGGCGTGGTGGCGCATGCTTGTAATCCCAGTCCTTGGGAGGCTGAGACAGGAGGATCCGGGTTTGCGACCAGCCTCAGCTACTTAGTGAGGCCCTCTGCAACTTAGTGAGACCCTGTTACAAAATAAAGAATATAAAAAATAGGGCTGGGGTGTAGCTCAGAGGTAGAATGCCCCTGGGTTCAATCCCCAGTACTACAAAAACAATAACAAAAAACAAAGAATATTTCATTCACTTATTCCACACATATTCATTAGATTCTGTATATTCAGAGATCAAAGGACTTGGACCTTGCTCGTCAGGGAGCTTCCAGAACATTGGGAAGAAAGATAGATATGTAAACCAATTATTTATTTATTTATTTTTGGTACTGGGGATTGAACCCAGGGGCATTCTAACTCCAAGCTATATCCCCAGCCCTTTTTGTTTTTTATTTTGAAACTGGGTCTTGCTAAGTTGCTGAGGATAGCCTTGAACCTGTGATCCTCTAGTCTCAGCCTTCCAAGTACTGAGATTATAGACATGTGCCACCACACCCAGTTTAAATGCATTTTAAAAATTGGTTTAAGCTGGGTGTGGTGGTACAAGCCTATAATCCAAGTACTTAGGAAGGTGAGATAGGAGGATAGCAGGTTCAAGGTCAGCTTCAACAACTTAGTGATACCTTGTTTCAAAATAAATAATAAAATAGGGCTGGGGGATGTAGGTCAGAGGTAGAAGGCCCCTGGGTTCAATTCCTAGTACCACAAATAAATAAATAAATAAAAAGGGCTAGGGGTGTAGCTCAGAGGTAGAATGCCCCTAGGTTTAATCCAGAGAACCAAAAAGAAAAAAAATGCATTTAGTTCGTGTTGTCACGGACTCATATACCAGGAGACAGTGTGCCAAGTCAAGACAGGTCTCAGGAAGAAGCAGATTTGAGGTCAGCAATCTGTGACACTCAGGAGAGCTGGTGGTGAGTTTACTCTTGACCGGGGCAGCTGCAGTGTTTGGGGAGCTTAAAAATGATTGGACAGAGTATGGATAGAATCGAGCTGTCCAGTATGGCAGCCGTGGGCGACCTGTGGCTATTGTGCGGTCCAAATGCAGCGCGAATGAAATGAACCGTGCTATAAAGTAAAATGCACACGGGATTTCAAAGACCAAGTATGATAAAAAGAATGCACAGTATCTCAACAATTCTGAATACTGATCATATGTCCAAATGATACTATTTTGGATCTTACTGTGTTAAAAAAATTAAAATTAATTTTACCTGTTTTTACTTTTTTTTGCGGTACTGGGGATTGAACCCAGGGGCGTTTTACCTCCAAGCTACACCCCCGGCCCTATTTTTTATACTTTATTTTGAAACTGGGTCTCACGAAGTTGCGGAGGGCCTCACTAAGTAGCTGAGGCTGACTGCAAACCCGGATCCTCCAGTCTCTGCCTCCCAAGTACTGGGATTACAAGCGTGCGCCACCACGCCGGCTTCTGTTTTTACTTTTTAAAATGTGGCTATTAGAAAAAATTTTAAATGACATGTGTGGCTCACATTAAGTTTGTATTGGAAAACCCTGGTTGGAGCATAAAGTTCTAGGTTAAGAGTGCCACTGGGGCTGGGGCTGGGACTCAGTGGCAGAGCACTTGCCTAGCATGCCCCAGGCCCTGGATGTGATCCCCAGCACCACAAAAATAAAAAAAAGAGTGCTACTATGGTCTGGGTAAGTGTCCCCCAAAGGCCCATGTGTGAAAGCCTTGTTCCCCAGAGTGGCTAAAACCAACTTTAATCATTCCTTGGTATCCACACGGGACTGGTTCCAGCTCCCCACCCCCATACCAAAATCCCCAGGTGCTGAATCCCTTAGATAAAAGATACTGTATTTGCATGTAACCTTCATACACCCTCCCATATACTTTGTTATTATTATTATTTTTTTGCACCCAGCTTAGAATTCACATCTTTTTCCAAGGGAACAAAGACAATGACCACAGGAACAGGCCAGGAGACCCACAGGGAAAACTACGTGTTAGGATTCTTCTTTCCTTCCCAGGGGAAGTTCATTCCTGCATGGAGGCACAGTCTCCCTCTCTCCCTAAGGAATTTAGATAAAACACCACCATTCCCACCACACAGGACACTGGTCCTGATCCTGCTTCAGCTTCCAACTGTTGCCAGCAGGAGAGCCACAGACACAGACTTGCTCTACCCAGAACACTGACTTTCTTTAGCCATAAAGCGTTTCCTTTAGGCATACAGAATTGCTTTGAAAAATGAGGACCCTATCTGGGCATAGGGGTACACCATCTGTAATCCCAGCACTTTGGAGGCTGAGGCAGGAGAATTGTAGGTTTGAGGCCAGTCTCAGCAATTTAGCTTTTATTTTTCAAAATAAAATAGGGCTGGGGGCGTAGCTCAGAGGTAGAATGCCTCTGAATTCAGCCTCTAGTACCAGAAAAAAAAAAAAAGAGAGAACCCTAGCTGACCCATAGGTTCAAGGTCAGCATGCGGTAAATTCGCGAGATCCTGTTTCAAAATAATAACAACAATAATAATGATAATAATAATAATAATAAAATAAAAAGGGCTGGGGGTATAGCTCAGTGGTAGAATGCCACTGGGTTCAACCCGCAGTACCACACACACAAAAAAAGAGTACCCAGCCAGGCATGGTAGCACACATCCATGCTCCCAGCTCTTTGGGAGGCTGAGGCAGGCAATCACTCATACCCAGGAGCTAAAAGCCAGTACGGGCAACATAGCGAGATCCTGTCTCTCAGTAAATAAAAAAATAAAAAATGAGAGCCCAAATGTTTTCTTAAAATTCCTTTATCCATTCTGGATGTTGTATTATGCAAACTAAATAAGTCCACTAAGACCAGTAATAACAGCAAACACTTAGCTATCCCTAATAATGTGCAGGCACTGGCCTAAGCATTTTATAAATACTGACTCACAGAGTCATTTAATCCTCATAACAATCCTACGTGGAGGCCCTATTTTTATCCCCACTTTACAGATAAGGACACCAAGACACAGAGCCAGTAAGTTGTGGAGGCGGGATTTGAAAGAGGTCACCTGACTCCAAGGGCAGAGCAGGATCACCCCTGGGCAGAGCCAGGGAGCAAGGTTGTCATCTCTGAATGCCCAGCATCGAGAATACTGATTCATCACACATGGGTGGGTCAGCAACCCATCATTGAGCAATCAAGCATGACAGAATTGCAAGGCATTTTGACTATTTAGCAGTCTGAAAAAGAAAAAACTTACTGACTGCTTTCTTTACTAATATCAATTTGTTTTTGTGTGTACGGGGCATTTAACCTCTAAGTTACACCCCCCAATTTTTTCTTTATTTTGAAACAAGATCTTGCTAAGTTGCTAAGGGTCTCACTAAATTGCTGAGGCTGGCCTCAAACCTGCAATCCTCCTGCCTCAGCCTCCCAAGTGCTGGGATTGCAGGTGTGTGCTTAGATTTAGATTACAGGTATGTACACCTGATTTAGGTTTTTTTTTTTTAAACTTGGCAAGGAGAGGCTTTATTGGGAAGATTACTGCAAGAAGGGAGGAGGAACTACTGTACTAGGGAGAAAGAATATTGCAACAAGGAAATGCTCTGACCGTAAGATCCCCAAGCATCCCTTTCTGCTGATCTTTTATAAAACTACTAAAGCAGCTGGACTTAGTGGCACATGCCTGTAATCCCAGTACATGGGAGGCTGAGTCAGGGGGATCTCAGGTTCGAGGCCAGCATCAGCAACTTAGCGAGATCCTGTTTCAAAATAAAAAGGGCTGGGGGTATAGCTAGGAGGTAGAATGCCCCTGGGTTCAATCCCCAGTACCAAAAAAAAAAAAAAAGAATTAAAAAAAACATTAAAGAGATTCTCCTGCCTCCCTGATGTTTGAAAGTGCTGGTTACTGCCAACGACCCTAACCTGTCCTGCCACCTGGTTATCTCTCATAGCCAGGACGGCCGGGGAAAGAAGTGGATAAGAGAAAGGTATTTCAGGCCAATGGTGAACTCTGGAAATTGGTTTGAAACTAAGTATGTGGGGAAGAGAAATGGGGCTGGGGGGGGTGCTAAAAGTCACTGAAGAATATCAAGAGGTGACCTTAAAAGGGCCAGAGGTGGCTCTTCATGACTTGATAACCACATTCGGCCAACTCAGCAGGAAGCCACCACCTTTCTAAACATAGTGCTCTGGGACTTCCTGTCCACAGAGCCATTCTGCTGAGGTCTCACACTCAGAGCAGCATCTCAGACAGAATGGAACCAAGCCCGTGCCCCTGTCGCTCCCGGGCAGTGCTGGCGGAGGCAGAGGAGCAGGCCACGCTCCCAGCCGCAGGGAGGGTCCACACTCACCTGTAGGTGTATGGCCCCACTTCTTCCAGCCGAGGGGTCTCTCCCCTGAGGATCTCCTCTGGATTAGTGACATTGAAGAAATAGAACTGGGTGTACACGGGCAGAGGGGGGTTCTCCCAGGAGTCAAAGATCTCTGTGCCATTCCTCAACACCATATTCTAGGAAAGAAAACCAAAAGGACAATGTAAAGCCATTGGCTCTGAATGCACAGCAGGAGGTACTCCCCTATTTTGATGGCCTAGCTCACTTAGTTTATAATTATTTCGTAGGCATTCAATTGTGTTGAGAGCAGGACCATGTATCACACCAAGAGGGCCCACAGCCTTACTAAACCATAGGTCTTTTTTTCTTTTTGTATCGGGGATTGTACCCAGGGGGCATTCTACCTCTAAGCTATACCTCAACCCTTTTTTATTTTTTATTTTGAAACAGGGTCTCTAAGTTGCTGAGGCTGGTTTTGAACCTACAGTCCTCCTGTCTCAGCCTTCCAAGTACTGGGATCACAGGTATGTACCACCACACCCAGCTAAACCATAGGTCTTTGATAAATATTTGTTGTAAAGAAAGAATGCTGGAGACGTAGCTCTTGGGTGGGAACATGGCATTATGAAAACAAATACCCTACTTAGCTTGGCTTTGTTATTTTTGAAGATTCCACCAATGGTACAGCTGCTGGAGAGTGTAGGCTCTTAGGACAAGCACCATATACTTCCAGCTTGCCTAGGTGAGAGAAGGAGACAGGCTCAAGGCCAGCTTTGGTCCTTCCATTTGAAATGGAACCACACCCATCCCTACTAACTCCACCATCAGGGGCTGACACGCATCTTTTACAGTCAATCTCCAACAAATTCATAAAGTAGAGATGCCTGCTCCTGTCTCAAAGACAGACACTGAGCCTCCCTGGCTAAGTGACCATGGTAGAAGTATTCTTTGTCCAGAATCTTTCTTCACTTTCTGCCCTTGCCAGGTGTTCTGGGCTGAATTATATGACCTCCCACCCCCAAATTCAAATGCTAAAACCCTAACTCCCGGTGCCTCAAAATGTAACTGTACTGGGGGATTCTTTAAAGAGGTGTCAGAGGTTAAACGAGGTCATGAGGGTGAGCCTTAATCCAATATGACCGGTGTCCTTTTAAGAAGTTAGGACACAGATACAAACAGGCGAAAGATCACGTAAAGGCACAAAAAAGATGGCCATCCATAAGCCGAGGAGAGGGGCCTCCGAAGAAATGAATCCTGCTGTCACAGGACAAAATACTATCATTTAAAGATCGTACTTGGCTTTATTTGCCACAAAATAGAATAAATATTCTGTATGTACTGAGCAGAGAAGGTTGGTTTTATAGACAGAAAAGGGCTACCCAGGTGCAGTGGTGCACACCTATAATCCCAGTACTTGGGAGGATCACAGGTTCCAGGCCAGCCTCAGTAATTTAGCAAGACTCTCAGCAACTTAGTGAGATCCTGTTTCAAAATAATAAGTAAGAGCCAGGCGTGGTGGTGCATGCCTGTAATCCCAGTACTTGGGAGGCTGAGATGGGAGGATTGCAAGTTCGAGGCCAACCTCAGCAACTTAGTGAGACCCTGTTTAAAAATAAAATAAAATAGGGCTGGGGGTGTAGCTCAGAGGCAGAACATCCCTGGGTTCAATCTCCAGTGCCACAAAATAACTAAATAAATTAATGTTAAAGTTAAAAAAGGGCCAGGGGTGTAGCTCAGAGAAAGAACTCCCTTGGGTTCAATCCTCAGTACCAAAAAACAAATACATGAAGAAGACAAGGACGACTACTGATGAAAGCAGAAACAAAGAACAAAAAGTAGGTTGGTCATTTCAAAGTAACTTTTGTTGTAAGCAAGGACAGGGAGACAGTACAGGAAAGTAACTCTCAACAGTTACTTTTAACATCAGTTTGCTTGGGTTCCTTTTTGTTGGCTGGGGATTGAACCTAGGGGTGTTCTACCTCCAAGCTACACCCCAGCCCCTCCTTTTTAAATTTTTATTTCGAAACAGGGTCTCGCTAAGTTCCTGAGGGTCTCACTAAGTTGCTGAGGATAGCCTCTAACCTGCAATCCTCCTATCTCAGCCTCCCAAGTACTGAGATTAATGGTGTGTACAAGATTAAAGCAGAGGAAACTTCATTATGTAGATTAAAACTGTCCTATTTAGAAAATGTGGTTCTCTTTCCATTTTGCAGACGATCAGATAACTTGGTTTTAGTGTTATGGAACGTTAGTATGAATGATTCCATTTAAATGTTTAGTTTGGCCTCTGGGGGCCTGGTACAGGTGCTTAGTCTCGACCAATGGCCTCCTATACTTTTTTTTTTTTTTGCGGTACCGGGGATTAAACCCAGGGACGTTTTACCTCCGAGCTACACCCCCGACCCTAGTTTTGTACTTTATTTTGAAGCCAGGTCTCATGAAGTTACGGAGGGCCTCGGTAAGTAGCTGAGGCTGGCTGCGAACCTGGATCCTCCGGTCTCAGTCTCCCAAGTACTGGGATTACGGGCATGCGCCACCACGCCCGGCCCTCCTATACTTTTTTTTTTTTTTGCGGTACTGGGGATTGAACCCAGAGGGGTTTTACCTCCAAGCTACACCCCTGGCCCTATTTTTTATACTTTATTTTGAAACCGGGTCTCAGGAAGTTGCAGAGGGCCTCACTAAGTAGCTGAGGCTGGCCTCGAACCCAGATCCTCCAGTCTCCGCCTCCCAAGTACTGGGATTACAAGCATGCGCCACCACGCCCGGCCCTCCTATACTTTTTATTTAACACTATCAAGCCTTTGATCTCAGACTCCTAGCATCCAGAACTGTGAGGTAACACATTTGTGTTGTTCAAGACACTATCGTTGGCATTTATTACGGCAGCTCTAGCGGATGGGTATGCCATAGGTCCCTCTGGCAGGAGTATTCCTCCCCACTTCAGGCCAGGCCAAGGGACAAGATGTGGCTGGCAGAAGGGTGCGTGGAATGCCAATGCACCGAGGTGGAGCGAAGGCCTTAAGATGAGTGGCAAGTTTCTGCCTGATGCCTTGGAAGAGCGTGCCACAGCTAGCTGTTGATCCTGCAGCCTAGCTGCTAAACTGGGACTGTGTAGACCAGCCTGATGCTGACCCGACGCCTCCAGGCCAGCCCGGTTGAGCTGAGCCAGTCCAGTTCAAACAGCAGCCAGTGCATGCACCCACCAGTAGGAAACAGATGTTACTGGTACAGGACAATGAGGCGTGGGAGGTGTTTGTTACTCAGTATTGTGACAGAGCTGATAAATACAGTGCCTAAAGTTAAGAGACAGAATCCTATTATCCACAATAGGATAATACATTCCCAGTCTGTTAATGGAGAAAACCCTTGTATTTTCATAGTAAAAATTATAGAAGGCCGGGCGTAGTGGCGCACGCCTGTAATCCCGGTACTTGGGAGGATGAGACAGAATGATCACAGGTTCAAAGACAGCCTCAGCAAGTAGTGAGACTCTCATCAACCTAGCAAGACCCTGTTTCAAAATAAAAATAAAAAATTGGGCTGGGGGTATAGCTCAGAGGTAGAATGCCCCTGGGTTCAACCCCCAGTACCAAAAATAAATAAATAAATGAATAAATAAATAAGTAAATAAGGTTAAATAAATTATAGAAGGACACAAAAAAGATAAAAGCACAGACTAAAAATAAACCAAAATGTGAACAGTGATTAACTTTGAATGTCAGAAATTTGGGCCATTTATTTTCTCCTTGATAAGGTTTTTGTATTTTCCAACTTTTTTTTTTTGTGGTACGGGAATTGAACCCAGAGGCATTCTACTTCTGAGCTACATCCCCAGACTGATTTTATTTCTTATTTGGAAACAGGATATCACTAGGTTGCTGAGAGCCTCACTAAATTGCTGAGGCTGGCCTTGAACCTTTGATCCTCTAGTCTTAGCCTCCCAAGTACTAGCATGTGCCACCACACCCGGTTGTATTTTTTAAAATAATGAGTAGAGCCAGGCATGGTGGCTCAGGCTTGTAATCCCAGTACTTGGGAGGCTGAGAATAAGAATCACGGGTTTGAAGCCAGCCTCAGCAACTTAGTGAGACCCTGTTTCCAAATAAAAAATAAAATATGGCTGGGGGTGTAGCCCGGAGATAGAAGGCCCCTGGGTTCCATCCCCAGTACAAAAAAAAAAAAAAAAAAGAATAAAAAAATGGGTAGAGACTAGCGTGGTGGTGCATATCTATAATCCCAGTACTTGGGAGGCTGAGACAGGAGGATTTAGTGAAGCCCTTAGCAATTTGGTGAGACCTTGTTTCAAATTAAAAAATAAAAAGTGTGGGGAGTATAGATCAAAGGTAGACTGCCCCTGGGTTGAATCCCCAGTAACACACACACACACACACACACACACACACACACACACACTAAATAATTTTAAAATGATAGGCAGAAAAATTAATATTGAGAAAGATTTTAAAAAGAAAATTAAGAGAAAACTGGGATTCACTGGTGCAACATCAGGCCCCTAGTGGAACAAGAATCAGGCTGCAAGCAAAGCAGCCCCTGCTGGCCCTGTCACTCTGCAGTGAAGCTCTGAGTGACAATTCACAAAGAGACCAGTTTCAAAACATGTTGGAAACAACTTGCTAAAAATGTACTGTGACACGGCTGCCTGCGACAGGATGTGGAGTCTGAGTGGTCTAGGCCTCCAATTTAACAGCGGCAACATTGCAAGACTCTGACATAGCTCTATTGTTTAATAGAAAATAGTCCAACAGAGCCGGGCGTGGTGGCGCACGCTTGTAATCCCAGTACTTTGGGAGGCAGAGACTGGAGGATCCCGGTTTGTGGCCAGCCTCAGCTCTCTCTCTCTCTCTCTCTCTCTCTCTCTCTCTCTCT
>PVJS01059529.1:0-11495 GCA_004027185.1 Glis glis
AAAAAAAAAAAAAAAATGTTTTGAGAGTGCTGGAAGTCAGCTTTCTAGATAATAAAGGAATTTCTGAATATAATTTAATTACTTTAAAAAATTGATTCTAAGCCGGGCGTGGTGGCGCACGCTTGTAATCCCAGTACTTGGGAGGCGGAGACAGGAGGATCCGGGTTCGTGGCCAGCCTCAGCCACTTAGTGAGGTCCTCCATAACTTTGTGAGACCCTGTTTCAAAATAAAGTATAAAAAATAGGGCCAGGGATGTAGCTCGGAGGTAGAAAGTCCCTGGGTTCAATCCCCAGTACCACAAAAAAAAAAAAAAGATTCAATATGCTTTGATGCAGAATATTCCAAGTAATAATGATTGAACGTCTACCCTTTTTCAAAGTTACTGATTCATACACAGGCAAGCATGGGACTCAGTAATTATATATATATATATTTTGTGTGTGTGTGTGGTACCGGGGATTGAACCCAGGGGCCTTCTACCTCCAAGCTATACCCTCAGCCCTATTTTTTATACTTTATTTTGAAACCGGGTCTCACAAAGTTGTGGAGGGCCTCACTAAGTAGCTGAGGCTGGCCACAAACCCGGATCCTCCAGTCTCCGCCTCCCAAGTACTGGGATTACAAGCATGTGCCACCATGCCCGGCCTGGGACTCAGTAATTATAGGAAGATCAAAACATTTGAGGCATGAGCCTGGTGTGGCGGCACACATCTGTAATCCCAATACTTGAGAGTTTGAGACAGGAGGATCACAGGTTCAAGGACAGCCTCAGCAATGTAGCAAGACTTTCAGCAACTTAGAGAGACCTGTTTCAAAAACAAAAAATAGCTGGGTGTGGTGGCGCATGCTTGTAATCCCAGTACTTGGGAGGCTGAGACAGGAAGATCTAGGTTCTCAGCAAGCCTCGGCTACTTAGTGAGTCCCTCTGCAACTTAGTGAGACCCTGTTTCAAAATAAAGCATAAAAAAATAGGGCTTGGGGTGTAGCTCGGAGGTAGAATGCCCCTGGGTTCAATCCCCAGTACCGAAAAAAAATAATAATAATAAAGGCCTGGGGGTGTAGCTCGTAGGTACAATGCCCTTGTATCCAGTACCTAAGGGGGGGGGGAGCATTTGAGGCGCAAGCAATTTCTTCCAATAAAGGGAAACGGCTAATTTTGCTATGGTGGGAAAAAATAAATTCCAAAGTTTCTCCATTAAACTGTTTCCCCACTTATCTCTGCATAATGTCTTTATCTTATTGTCTTTACTTTGTTTTCACACCCAGCTATTGAGTGAGAAATATATCAAGTTGACTGATTGTTTGACATATCTGATCTCGAGTGGTTTCATTGCCACTCCTCTCTCTTCTCCCCCCCCCCCAGTAAATACTTCTGCCTTTGACGTTTACCATATTAGAAATGACAAGTGTCTCGGGCAAGTGTGTGAAAGCAGTTTAGATCAGAAGTTTGCTAAAGATTATTTTTTAATGGAGTAGAATGTGGTTTCATTGAATCTTTGAAATGCAGAGATTGATTTATCTCTTTTATTGTGAAACAAAACAATCCAAATGATTGTAAACCCAAGCACTTCAACACTGAGTACAAACACGTGTATTTTTCAAGCCCTGATATTTTTGCGAAGTACACTTAGAATCCAAACATCCCTCCCCCCTCTTCCCTTTACAACATACCATTTCAACCTGCTTGTTTATGGAATGTGAAGACACATAAGGCATGATTTTTAGTTATCAACAAATTCCTGTTAATAACAGTCAGACAGTTAAAGTATTCAAGGGCATGTATGGAGTTTCTGACATGTGTGTAAATATTGTTTGAAAGCAGACACACTTCCATAGATGATAAGTGGATTTCTAAAACTATAACTTCAGAAGTTTAGGACTTTGATAAATTCGAAATATTCAAATAAATGATAAGGAAATTTTGCTGCTGCTACTGTTGCTGCTGCTTCCAACTGTGCCCAGTTTATTTCCAAGGAACTGCTCCAGCATTGGGAGAATATAATTCAAGCTTACGCACTAATCAATGATGGAGCTAGAGACCAGCTGCACCTTGATGACGTAACACCACCACAACGTGAAGAACATTCTGGTAGTCTAGAACGCTGGCATCTTTACAAGGCAATCAAGGAAATGACACTTGTTTTTCCAAAGCCAATTGCAATTCATAGGAATAGCAAAAGTATAGAAACACCAACCCCTCTCCCTAGTGCTAAAATTAGACTTTCTCAGACATGCTGTCATCATTAGGAAGTGTGGGGTCAGGTTAGGTAAATGTATAGAATAGTTAATAATTAATTTACACAGCCAAGGTGTGTGTGTGTGTGTGTGTGTGTGTATGGTCCCAGAAGACTGTCCAACATATTTTTCAACATGACAGTTGTAGGAATGAATGGAAAGTGAAGAAACCAGGAGTATTTTTAGACATAGCTGACAGGTTTCTGACAGTCCCGAAAGTCAAAAAGGGACACATCACCATCACCATAACACAAGCTATTTTGTCTCTTTCCCTTAAGACACAACTTCATAGGACATCAGGTTTCCAAGGACCAAGTGCTCCCTTCACATGCCTCTATTTTCTTTTTAATTTTACTGAACTAAAGAGGTTCTCTTTCCAGGTCAAGAGTTTTCTTCTGGCAAAGTACCTTCAGGATAAATAGGCTTCATCATTTATAAATCCATCATTCAAGCCCCCATTTACAAGCTTAAAATCAGCTCCTGGTCTCTCGGTTCAGAACTCACCAGTCTTACTTAACAAGGTTATTTAAGACACTAGAAAAAAAAAATCCCTTCTGAAGGAGAAAGACTCTTCAGAAAATCAAACTCTTAAAAATAAGAGCCCCTCAGTAGTCTCCCATTTAGAAACGTGCTGTTCTTATTGCTTCCTAAACGTGGTGATTAAATAAAATTAAATGCAAATAATAAACAGTAATTAAATAACACACTTAAAATAAATTAAAAATACGTTGTCTGGAGTTTTCAGCGAAGGTAAGAGAGAAAAGATCAGTTTCTGGTAAATTCACATTCCTTGCTGTACCAGTTGCTACGAGTGGGCAACACTGCCCTCTAACGGGCTTACTGTGTACATCCCTTCGTTCACAAGGTGAGAAAGAGCCCCGGGTGCATTGACCTGCGCGCGAGCTCGCACGTGCATTCTTTCTTTTGCCTTGGGACAGTCTGTCTTTAACCTTCTGCGAATGCCTCTGAAGACCACGGAGCCTCTGGAGAGGCCGTGAGACTTTGGGAAGGCTCCTTGAGGCGATCAGAAACTAAGATGTGTTGCAGTGTCTCTAAGTGGCTGGGCCCCACATTCCGAGAGTTTCTGATTCCTTAAATCTGGGGGGAGTCCAAGAATCTGCCAGGTGTTCTCAGCAAGTTCCTGGTTGATGCTAATGAGCCAGCCCAGGAACCACATTTGGGGAGCTAGACCCTGTGCTAGACACTTTGTCTCCATAACTCACAACAGGGTAAGAGTCTATTCATCTGTTTTAGGAACCGGAAGCCAAGTCGCACAGTAGCGGCCTGTAACAAGCCCAGGACAGTCTAACTCAAAACCCACCGCTCTCTTTACACTGTGGTGTCCCTAAATGAATGTGTTAGGCACTCCGCCGTTCTTGGCCTCAGTGTCTTCATGAAAGGGAGACGACCAGAACAATTTGGGTGGCTTCTTTCCCTTCTCAGGGTACCTAGAGGTCTGCCTTGAAGCCACCCAGGGAAGGTCCTCACCATACCAAGGCTTGATCTGTGAGTGGGTTAAGCGACAGGGGCCAGAAGAGGGGGACCTATCAACCGCAGTCCCTGTCTGGGTCTTGAACCCTCCTACAGGTGCGGCTTCCTTGCTCTGGATTCTGGAGTTCTTTATATCAGAAACTCCGGGAGAGGCTTTAAAACAAGTGTCTCCTCTCACGGGTATTTTGAGGACCCCAAAGCCTAAGTGGGGCTTGAAGGAGACCCAGCAGGTAGCACCCTCTCCAGCCTCAGCTGAAACCATCAGCAGGCACAGGGACCCCGAAATAGCTCTAAAACAGGAGTGCCTGCCCAGCTGCGTGAAACCTAAACGGTTTTTGATCAAGGGAAAAGAGTTTTCAGGTCCCGTACTCAACTGGGATCGCACAAGTGCACGGTCCCCCGCACTCAAGCCCAGGCAGAATGGCAGTGGTGGGAAAACCAGGGCGTGAGCACCCACCCACTCCAAAAACAGTTTTTCTCATCCTTTGCACTCAGCTCCTAATGCAACGTGGAGTTTTCCGGGGAGAGCTACAAAATCTGAGCATCCCCTGGGGATGGTTTCTGGCCGCGTCATTTGGGGGAAAGCATGTTCTCAGAAAAACAAGCCTGCGTGCTGGTCAGCAGAGATCCTGAGGTCGTGGCCGCGGCTGGCCTTGGTGCAGAGCTGGACCCGGGACTCCAGCTGTTCGCTGAGTTCGTCCAGAGCCCCGGTGCAGGACTCGAGGCTCTCCGCCAGTTTTTGAATCTTGGCTTTGAGAACGGCCTGGCTGACCTTCGTGGCTCCCTCGGCGCGCCTGGGGATGGGGAGGCCACGTGCGCCGAAGAAGACGATGAAGTAGACGGAGTTGTAGAGGGCCATGGAGGCGTTCCTCCCGCTCTGCAGCAGCTGCCGGTCCCCGCGGCCCTGCCAGCGGCAGAAGAACTCCAGGCAGCTCAGGAGCTCGCGCATCTGGTCCTGGCAGGTGGCCGCGATCTCCTGCACCCTCCGCACCTCCCGCGAGTTGCAGAAGACCAGGGAGAGGTCGGACGCGATGGTGACGGCGCCCCCGGCGGTGGCCACCCCCAGGCCCACGGCCGACGCCAGCAGCGAGGCCCCCAGGGTGACGGGGCTCAGCGACAGCCCCACGATGGCCGCCACCGCGCCCGCGGCGCTCAGGGAGCTGCCGGCCACTTGCGCTGCCAGGGAGCGCCGCCGGAGGCGCTCGAGGCGCCGGGCCGCTTCGCGCAGGCGCAGTGCCTGCCCGTGCAGCCGGCCCCGGCGGTCCTGCAGCAGCGCCTGCAAGCGCCGCAGCGCATGCGCGCCCCGCGGTTCCCAGGCCGGCCTGTCCATGCCCTGCGGGGACAGACACGCAGTTATCCCGAGTTCCCGGCCTGCCGCCGCCCGCGCCCCCGCAAAAGCTCACGACACCGAACGAGCCCATTTCCAGTGGGTCCAGGGTCACGTTCTCAAAGACCAGTCCTGGGATCCGGGACAAGTCACACAAGTTCTCAGGACCCTGTATCTGCATATGCGGATAGGAATAATAACTATTTCTGCTTCTCTCCCAGGGGACGCTAACGATGGACTTCATCAACTCGCTGTTAAATAAGATTTAATGGGGAGGGGGGAGGCTGCTCCAAAACTGAGGCCTCTGTGCTGCTTGAAAAATAACACCTTTGCCCGGAGTGGTGGTGCCCGCCTGTAATCCCAGTACTTGGGAGGCTGAGACAGGAGGATCGCAGGTCCAAAGCCAGCCTTAGCAATCTACTGAGGCTTTCAGCAATATAGTGAGACCCTGTTTCCAAATAAAACATAAAATAGGGCTGGGGGTATAGCTCGGAGGTAAAAATGCCCCTGGGTTCAATCCCCAGCACCACCACCAAAAAAAAAAAAAAGTATGTTGTCTATCAAATTTAAGAAACTAATCTTTCTAAATTAAATGGTTGCCTGAAGCAACTTTCTTCTGCTTGCTGTTCTTCTAGGTTCTTATCTTGGATTCAAGCCTAAAATGGGTCTTCCCCTATTTCTTCTAACTAGGGCCACAAGGTCTTCAGAAATCTGTCTTGGCACTTAATTAAAACTAAATTATGCCGGATGTGGTGGCGCATGCTTGTAATCCCAGTACTTGGGAGACTGAAACAGGAGGATCGCAGGTTCGAAACCAGCCTCAGCAACTTAGCAAGGCCCTCTGCAAACTTAGACCCTGTTTCCTTTTTAGGGCCGGGTGTGGTGGTGCATGCTGAGACCAGAGGATCCGGGTTCATGGCCAGCCTCAGCTACTTAGTGAGGCCCTCTGCAACTTAGATCCTGTTTCAAAATAAAGAATTAAAATAGGGCTGGGGGTGTAGCTAAGAGGTAGAATGCCCCTGGGTTAAATCCCCAGTACCGCAAAAAAATAAATATATAAAATAAAATAAAAAGGGCCAAGGGCGTAGCTTGGAGGCAGAATGCTCCCTGGATTCAATCTCCAACATCACAAAACAAAACAAAAAACCTAAATTACATCCATTAAAACCACCATGTCTCTTTGCTATGAAAGCTTCCTTTTTGTAAAAAAAAAAAAAAAAAAAAAAAGTGACTAAGTCAAATAAAATAGAAAGTGGCCAAAATTTTTGCTTGACAGCTCACCAAGGGTTTACCTTATACCAAATTGAATAGAAGGTGACTAACAAAGAGCAAACGGAACATCCTGGGGTAAATGTACATCCTTCCCAGTTGCCAAATACCCCGCCTTCCTATCCCCTGTGCTCTTCACTCTCAGGAACTTCTTAAACATGGCAAGTAAGCCATAGAAATAGAACCTCCGAGATATCAGGGCAGAAATCATTATTCCTATCTGGAAGATGAGGAAATCCAAGGTCTTGTTCTAGATGCAGCTGATGGGGGAGGGGGATGATACTGGAGATTGAACCCAGGGGTATTCTACCTCCAAGTAGCACCCCAAGCCCGATTTTTATTTTTTATTTTAAAACAGTTTCTCCTAGGTTGCTGAGAGTCTCTCTAAATTGCTGAGGGTGGCCTCAAACCTGTGGTCCTCCTGTCTCAGCCTCCCAAGCACTGGGATTACAGACGTGCGCCACCACGCAGGCCTGATGCAGCTGATTCTTCACCAGTCAAGCATCCTTGTCTCCTAACTCGTCCATCTTAACTTTATTTGCAGACTTCTCGTAATCTACCAGTGAGATGCTTCCAGGCAAAAAGAAGAAATGAGAAAAAGCCTTCCCGAATACATAGTGGACCCAGGATACAAGCCAGTGAGTACTTGTTAGACCATACTAGGTTCCCCACTTACCGTTCACTTCTGGCTGTCTCCAGGAAAGAAAGCGCAGAGGCTGTTTCTGGATGCGCGCGCTTTATAGGTCCAGAGGACCAATGGCTGCCCTGGGAAAGCCTGGCCTCATTCTCAGAATTTGCCATTTCCTGCCCTGACCCCTGCGGCCTTCATCCAGAAGGAAGTGACACAGTGGGAAATGACCCGCCAGCACGGCACATCCCGGGGTTAGGAAAAGAACACTGTGCGCTCGCTTTCCCCCAACGCAGGAAGAGAACCTCAGGCCCGTCCCCAACTTGAAACAAGTGTCGTCATCCTCCCAGGGGGGATACCCGGCCTTTCCTCTCCTGAGAATAGCTCATGACGCCAGCCAGCCCGGAGGCTTCAGGGGCACCCCAGGCTGACCAATTATAGTGGTTCACCGTTACAAAAGCATTTTTAAAAAGAAAAGGGAGGGGATGGAAAACCGTCTGACATCTGATGGAGCCACTCACAGCCCACGCCTGTATTTCAAAAAAGATCGTGAATCTGAACTCACCACCCATTCAGCGGTGCAGACAGCTTGCTGGGGACTTAAGAATGTGAGGCCACGCCCACAGGAAGGGCTGCGAGCGGTTTGGGGCATCTCCAGCTGTGGGGGGACCCTGGGAGGTCTCCGAAAGGGCACGCTGCAGGCCAAAGGCGTCAGAAACATCAGTGGGGTCAGGCTGCACACAGAGCTAATTATACACCTTCCACAGCTGCAGGGATGAGGCTCCCGGGTGGGAGGGTGGGTGGGTTGGTTTCTCCCTTTCCTTTGGCACTGGGGATTGAACCTGAAGACTTTCTAGCTCTGAGCTACACCCCCAGGCCTGTTTTATTTTTATTTTGAAACAGGATCTCGCTAGGTTGATGAGAGTCTCACTATTTGCTGAGGCTGTCCTTGAACCTGCGATCCTCCTGTCTCAGCCTCTCAAGTACTGGGATTCTTTCTTTCTACTGGAGATGGAACCCAGGGGCGTTCTGCCTCCAAGCTACACCCCCAGCCCTTTTTGTTTTTTTTATTTTGAAGCAGGATCTGGCTAAATTGCTGAGGCTGGCTGTGAACCTGCTATCCTCCTGTCTCAGCCTCCCAAGTTCTGAGACTACAGACCACCACTCCCAGATCTGGATTTTCATTTGAAAAAGGGGCTGTAGCTCATGTGATAGTTAAATGAATGGATTCTATCTACAGGGTAGTGAAGAAAGACAATTATCTGGGTAATTCAGGAGGGAAAAATGAGCATAGTATCTGTGGACTTGCCACAGACCAGACCACATACCGGAGGACAGATGTCTCCCGGGCATTCAGAGGTGGTTGGAGCTCAACCTGGGAACTCAGTCATTCCACAGGGTTCCAAATACATGACCCTGTGATTAAAGCCGGGCGTGGTGGTGCACACTTGTCATCCCAGTACTTGGGAGACAAGAGGATCCGGGTTCATGGCCAGCCTCAGCTACTTACTGAGCCCTCCACAACTTAGACCCTGTTTCAAAATAAAGAATAAAAAACAAGGCTGGGGGTGTAGCTTGGAGGTAGAATGCCCCTGGGTTCCATCCCCAGTACCACACACAAAAAAAGAAAGAAAACCCATTACGCTATAATTGCCTCTTTATGGAAGGGAAAAATCCAATCATTTGGTACTGGGGGCTACCCAGGGTTTTTACTGCCTGAAATTGCCTGGTAGTTCACATTATTTACAAGAACTAGTACTTGAAGTTAACCCCCGCCTCCCGAGTGCTGGAAATTGAACCCAAGGACGTCTTGCCATTGAGCTGCTTCCTGAGTCCTTTTTTTTGGAGACAGAGTCTTGCTAAATTTCCCCAGCTGGCCTCCAATTTGTGATCCTCCTCCCTCAACTTGAAGAGTAGGTGAGATTATAAACCTGCGCCACAGCGCCCCTGCTGGGCAGGCAGAGAACTTTTTAAGGAGAGGGGTCGCCTCCTCCTGGAGATTAGGTCAGGAGGCCTGGAGTGGGTCTAGGAAAGTTCAGGTGATTCGGCTGAGGCTGTGAACAGCTGTCCTGGAGGCGAATGTTCTCTGGATGGTTACGTCGCAGCAGAAACAGCAAGGCCAGTAGATGGTAATGTGTCTGTAGGTTTTTATACAGTTATGAAAAACCCATTGGTTTTAAGACCCTACTTAAAACGATCACATTTTACAGATAAAGTGATCATTACACTCAGGATTTCCCAGACACCTGGGTAACCTCTGTTTTTAAGACTCTTGGTGATTTAGAAAAATGAACTCCTAGCCCAGCCGGGCATGGTGGCACACACTGGTAATCCCAGTACTTGGGAGGCTGAGACAGGAGGATCGCAGGTGCATGGCCAGCCTCAGCTACTTAGGCCCTCTGCAACTTAGTGAGACCCTGTTTCAAAAGAAAGAATAAAAAATAGAGCTGAGGGTGTAGTTCAGAGGTAGAATGTCCCTGGGTTCAATCCCCAGTACTGCAAAAAAAAAAAAAAAAGGAAAGAACGAAAATAAAATCCTAAAACAGGATATAAAATTTGTGACTTGCCGAACACAATGGTGCACACTTGTAATTCCAGTACTTGGGAGGCTGAGACAAGAGGATTGCAGGTATAAGGTCAACTTCAGCAACTTAGTGAGACCCTCAGGAACTTAGCGAGACGCTGTCTCAAAACAAAAAAAAAAAGGGCTGGGGATGTAGCTCAGAGATAGAGCATCCCTTGATTTGATCTAACCCCCCCCCAAATGTGGCTTATTTCTTTTAGTTGCAATGTAATGTACCTTATGTCAATATTTTGCTATTTGCAATATACTCACAGGAGTGGGGGGGGGCGCACTGGGGTTTGAACAGTGAGCTACATCCCCAGCCCTATTTTATTTTTATTTTGAAACAGGGACTTGCTAGGTTGATGAGAGTATCACTTACTTGCTGAGACTGTCCTCGAACCTGCGATCCTCCTGTCTTAGCCTCCCAAGTACTGGGATTACAAGCATGTGCCACCATGCCCGGCTTTAATCACAGGGTTTATAAAAAATACTTATTCATCATGCACTACAGTGGTAAGCTGGCACAATTTTAGTTACATGATAATAATTTTTTTTTGTAAATCCTTACCAATGTATCACAGTAACCATATATAGAGCCTCATTTGGAAACAATATCAAAAGTTTGAGACAGTTTGTGAATATGAGGTTTATGCCAAAGGTCTCCAAGACCTTCCTTTGTAATCTGTTCTAATGAGTACCTTCACTTAAATAAAGAAAAGTAAATCGCCACCCAAGCATGGTGACGCATGCCTATAATCCTAGTACTTGGGAGGCTGAGATGGCAGGATTGCAGGTTTGAAGCCAGCCTCAGCAATTTAGCGAGACCCTCAGCAACTTGGCAAGACCCTGTTTAAAAAAAAATAGGGCTGGGGGTGTAGCTCAGAGGTAGAATACCCTTGGGTCCTATCCCCACTACCAAAAGAAAAGAAAAAGTATCCCCACTACCAAAAGAAAAGAAAAAGTATCCCCACTACCAAAAGAAAAGAAAAAGAAAAATTGCTGGGCATGGCAGAGCATGTCTGTAATCCCAGTATTTAGGAGGCTGAGACAAAAGGATTGCAAGTTCGAGGCCAGCTTCAGCAACTTAGCAAGGCTCTCAGCAACTTAGCAAGACTATGTTTCCAAAAAAAAATAGGGCTGGGGGTGTAGATTGGAGGTAGGTATAATGCCCCTGGGTTCAATCCCCAGCACCACAAAAAAAGTAAATTAAAATAACAACACAGATTCACAAATAGCCAGGCACGGTGGCTCACGCTTGTAATCTCAGTACTTGGGAGGCTGAGGATCTCAGGTTTGCGGCCAGCCTCAGCTACTTAGTAAGGCCCTCCTCAACTTAGTGAGCCCCTGTTTCAAAATAAAGAATTTTTAAAAATTGGTCTGGGGGTGTAGCTTGGAGGTAGAATGCCCTGGGTTCAATCCCTAGTACCACAGAAATTAATTGATTAATTAATTAATAAAATAAAAACACAGATTCACCTGAGGATGTTAGCCCACATGTTTTGTAAATTTCATGAGCATTGAAGGGCTCTAGCACATGTTGAAACTCTTATAGTGGCTGGTTGAATTTAACTAAAGAAAAGTATTTTGGTTTGAGGTGATGGACGTGCTAATTACCCTGATCATCTGACCTTACACAGCATATTCATGTACTGAAATCTCACTGTACCCAAAAGAATATATAATGATTATGTCAATTAAAATTTTTACAAATATCTTATAAGGACAAAAAGAAAAGCATTTTGCGTATTTAAGAATCCTCATGGCCGGGCGTGGTGGCGCACGCTTGTAATCCCAGTACTTTGGGAGGCGGAGACCGGAGGATCAGGGTTCGCGGCCAGCCTCAGAGCGCCCGCTCTCTCTCTCTCTCTCTCTCTCTCTCTCTCTCTCTCTCCTTAGTGAGGCCCTCCGCAACTTCGTGAGACCCGGTTTCAAAATAAAGCATAAAAAATAGGGCCGGGGGCGTAGCGCGGAGGTAAAA
>PVJS01059530.1:0-11495 GCA_004027185.1 Glis glis
TGTGTGTGTGTGTGTGTGTGTTACTGGGGATAGAACCTAGAGGCATTCTACCTCTTAGCTACAACCCCAGCCCTATTTTATTTTTTATTTTGAAACAGGGTCTCTCTAAGTTGTGTGGATGGCCTCACTAAGTTGCTGAGACTGGCCTCAAACCTGTGGCCTCCTGTCTCAGCCTCTCGAGTACTGGGATTACAGATGTGCGCCACCACATCCGGCTAAGATGTTAGATTTTTAGAATTTGGGTTTTAGTATTTTATGACATTCTTATAGTAGCAGCCATGAATAAAAACATCTCAAAGTGCTTTCTGAGAGTTTATGATGCATCTTCAAATAGTACACATCCTTAGAAACCTGATACAAGCCATGTTTTTCTTCCATGTTTTCCATATTTTTGCATTTTTGTTGATACTTTGTCTTGCGCAGCCACAAGACCTATTGCTGTAAAGACAAGTTAACATGTACCTAAGTATTTCCTAAATTGTCCTTCATTTCATATATTAAGACTTTTCTTCACAATTAGTAAATTAAGTCTTTATATTCAGGAACTATACTATACTTCTTCAGTGTGCCTATATGTATGACCTATGTTTTTGGTTTGGGTCACACACTTTGAATAAATACTATGGTATTTATACCGCACATAATATATGCTGATTGTTTGCTGATTGGTTTTTACCCCAGGGAAGTTTGTTTTGCTCGCTTTATGGCTCACTACACTTGAACAGAGAATGATTTGCTTCTGTCAGGTCACTCTAAATTGTGGACCAAATTTGGGGGAAAACCAGGTTACTGTGGTTACCGGCTGACTTGGATGCCGCTGTGAATATATTTCATTTTCTTTTGATTTGGCTAAAAGCTCCGTGGCCACTGTGCCTTCAGTCTGGATAACATTTTGAAGAGTTTATGAATGGCTCCCTGCCCGGTGTGTTCTGCACATGCTGTTCAGAGCAGGGCCTGGGCGCACACAGATATGCCTCAGCTCATGTGCGCAACCTCAGGACACACACAGAGAACGGATATGCAGCTCCCAGGGATCCATTTGGCAAGCTTTAGCCTAGACATATATGGCAAATGCATATGTAATGAATACTGAGGCTTCGTGGCTGAGCATGAAACACCAGGGAAATGAAGATACGGCCACACTGTTTGGAAACTCAGAGGGAGATGCCTGGTTGCAGACATATTTCTGAGAGTTGAAAGAGAGTATCTCATATTTGGAACTGGCCACTTAACTGAATAGAAAAAGCACATAAGTGTAAGAATAGCTGTGTTGTAAGCCAGGCATAAGACATCGTACCTTAGATGAATTCACCCATTTTCAAGTATGGCCATAAGCACGTGCTTTAGGAAGACATGGCTATGGCTTTGTGCTTAAAATTTTGGAGGGAGTTTGTGGGGAATGAAGAAGGATGAATTCAAGCAAATAATTCATTAATTTCAAATCAATAAATTTTTAAAGTTTTGTTTAATAACAGTGTTTTTTCTTGATATGACTATTTTAAAATTAAGTCCATATATTATTCATCATTGTATATACTTTCAGTATCCAATGTAGAGTTGCTAATCAATAGTTCATTACTGAACTGAACCAGACAAGCTGAATTACTCATCTCCCTAAGTTTAACTGGCTATATGATTAAATTTAAGCCTTCCATATCCAGCCTACTATAGCCTACAACAAACTAATATTATATGTCTATCATATATTCCCTTGACTTCTCACTTATAGGGGCTCTTGGATGGTGCTTATGAATGAAATGGACACCTTTGTTTTCTTGTATGTCATATTTTATTATGCTAAAACTTAATAAGTGCAGAAAAAATTTTACTAAACTTCCCTTTGTAATATTTAGTGAATTATAGGTCAAACAGAGACTATCCCTAACTTAGAACACAGTAAATAGCATAAAAAAGGAGGAGTATTCAGGACCGTTAGTAGGAGCCAAACGATCCCCACCGATCAGAGAGCCCAAAGGGTGCCATCATAGTGTGTATAGTTTCATTAAATCAAGAGCATCGGGGTGATCTATGAGAGAGTTAATAGACTTCCTAATGAGGACAATTTATGGTTTTCCACCCACATTTTTGGTGAATACTATAAATGATTTGGCTTTATGACTATTTTAATTTCACTTGCAGAAAGAAAGGATACTCTAATTATTCCCAGAAGTGAAGGAGTCTAAGATCCCATCAGCTTAAGTCATTATTCTATATTCTTTATAGCATAATTAACTGTTTAATATTTATAAAGTGAAAGCATTATTTAAAGGTCTTCCGTGAAATAAGCCAACTAATATTTATTCTCCAAGATGATGCTACTCCTGTGGTATAAAAGGGTTAAGAGACCCATGAAGAATCTATTTACTTCAGGTCTATTGCTAAAGCACCGTATCATGTTGTTATAGAAACCACTTTCGGCTGAAAATCTCCCATCATGATTATTGCTATAGTAACCACCCAAAGACAAGAAGCTAGGTTTTCATCCATTTGCCATCATCCCCCCTCTTCCCAGGATAATTTTGCTTCTAAATGCTCTGATGTTGCTAGAAACATAGAGAAAAAATGAGTAAATAAATTTAATGGGGAAGGAAAGAGAGAGAGAGAAATGAGGTCACACTACAAGCAAGAAACAGATCCAAGGTATTTTGGCTAATCTTTTTTAGAGAAAAGATTGTAATTAGATAGCCAAACCAGCTTTTAAGTTGTCAACCAAATATCATTATGTCCATCTGTACAAAGCATTAGAAAATTAGATGTGAAAATATTCTCATAGTCTTAAAGCCATCATTGGACATTATGAAGAATTTTCCAACAATATGCCTTTGTCTAGCATTGTCTTTTTCAGCTTAAATAAAGTTAAATATATAAGGTGATTTTCTTATAATAGTTTATTATAAGATATCATTCGGTTCTAAAACAATCTGTTTAAAAACCAACTTTTGATAACCAAAATTTAATTAAGATTTTCTCCCAAAGCATGTACATTTTAAAATTATCATATGATATTAAATTTTGGTACCCTTTTATATAAAAATGGACTATATAAATTAAATCAAACAATTATTTCTTTGCTGTTCTGCCTTACACTTGATCTCTTTATATTACTTGCTTTGTGTGTTAAAAACTAGCAAACTTGTTAGTTGTATTTTGTTTTTTAGTTCTTATATTCTAGTAGACACATATATAGTATATATAAATAGTTTAAAATCAGAGTTTTTATTAAAGCAAAAGCTCATGTGATGAGATGACACACAGATGATCACACACAGCAATGATATTTAAAACCCTATTGGCCCAGTGAAGCTCTTAGAGACGATTCCTTCTTAAATTAAAACTTGTAGCACTGGGTGTATTGAGTAGGAAAGAATGTAGCAAATTAAAGGCTAATAATCAAATACATGATGTCAGGATAATCCCTATTTATTACTTTTAACTTCATTTAACCCCTGAGATTACTATTTTAGAATGCCTAGTATAAAGAACAATTGTTATTGTCTAAACATTTTATTTGAAGATGATTAATTTAGATTATTCAAATAAGTGTTGGCTATTTTCAGGATATCTAGAGTACACCCAAAACCAAATAAAAATGCATAATCACTCAAATGAGAGCAAGGTCCTTTGAGTAAACCAAACAACTCACTCATTGCATTTGAAGATTATTTTTAATTGCATATATTCATTATAAAAGTCTGGGAAAACATATGGTAGTTGACTCAAATGCTTCTTTGCTTCTGCTGGTTTTCTTTATTTGGGTCTTTATATCCAAGGAATATTATTCCACCCTGAGGGTTTATATAAATGGAGAAATTAAATGTTTTTGATATTTCACTCCACATGTGTAAGTTTTTGTAAATCTCAGCACATTTTGTTTCCTATCTGCTAATCTTAGCTTGGAGCAGGCATAGTTTTGGAGGTGAGAAAAGGTATTCTCTGAAACTATCATTGGCTCAACTCTGTTGACAAAGTGTCTATAGTCAACTCCAAGATTTTCCCAAAGTGGTTATGATAAAATAATCAACAGTGAATATGTGTAAAATATCACTTAACACAAAGGAAATATTTAATACCTTTTTGTGTGTGATCAGAACTAGTTTGGCCATTTTGACTGAGCCATGTAGGTACCGGGTGCTTTTCTGTGATTATTCAAACCACTTTGAATGATGATACTGTGATCATACATAACGCAAACATCTTTCTTATCTAGTCTTGAATCATATTTTTCTTTTTACCAAACACATCATTTAACCAATTTATTTTTCCTGTCTATTAAACTCCTACAAAGTGCTAGTGGTTTCCAGGGACAGCTACCTTCCACCAATGTTCACTTCTGACCAAGACAAGGTAAACAAACAAACAAACAAAAAGACAAAGGGAGGGAAATGAATCGGGCAACTATTTTCAGCATTGGGCACAATTAGTGAAGGACTATGATTTTTGTAAGAAATATAACAAATAAATACACCTATGATCTCCTGAAATTTCTGCTTGGAATGACTTCTATGCTGAGGGCAGAGAGAAGGCATACAGTGAGAGGAGCAGCAATGTTTCTGATCTGAAGAGGAAAGATCGGAAGCAATTAGAGTTTCCAGGTCAGGGCACCAAAGAAGAAAGAAACAGCCAGATAAAAAACACAAAAGATCCATTATTCATCAAGGGCCTTCAAGGGACTTGGCTGATATCTGCTAAGAGATGGAGAAATGAACTGAAATACCAAAAATTAGAGTTGGAATCCTAGCTCAGGCAGAGTGGAGAGACTTCACTGAACATCTTAAGCACTGAGAAGCCAGAGAGCTTTACTCCTAATAAAGGGTAAAGACCACATCAAACAGGAAGAAAGATAACATAAGCTCAAAACCCAAATAAATCCATCGAACAGATAATAAAACCAAAATTTACAGGGTAAACCAAAAACATTTTAACTGCCTGCCAGAATAAAATTCTCAATCTTTTAAAGAAAACTTACATAACTAGAAAGTCCTATGATTATCATCTGAATAGCTAGTGTGCAATGAAAATTGTTAGACATGTGAGAAGCAGAAAAGTGTGACCTATAATCAAGAAAAAATAGTTAAAAGAAATAAATATTGAAATAACAAAAATGTGGAAATCATCAGGCAATAACTTATTATTTTCAAGGACTTAAAAAAGGATGAATGTGAGTAAACAATTGAGAAGTCTCTGCAGAGAAATGAAAACTGTAAGAAGGATCCACTGAAAATTCTAGAACCGAAAAGTACATCTGAAATGAAGAATATTCTTGATGGGTGAATAGTCCACTGGAGACAGAAAAGGAAAGATCTGTGAATCTGAAGACAATTAACAGAAATTGTACAATCTGAAGAATGGAGAACAAAAATGTTTCAGAAAATGAAGACAGCAGCATTGACCTGTGGGATGATTCCAAAGAGGCTCCCACATGTATACTTGAGGCCCAGTGGAAAAAGAGAACAAGCAAGGGAATTTTTTTAAAAATTAGGAATGGCCAAACATTTCCTAAATTTAGTAGAAGATATTGAGTTAGAGATCGAGAAATTTTAGCAAAGTCCTACCAAGTTTAATATGAGGAAAACCATACCTAAACACACTGAAATAAAACTGCTTAGAACTAAATGTAAAGTGAAAACTCTTACAAAATGCTTAATGGAAAAGAACTACATACTTAGAAGTGAATAGACTGATGATTAACTTCTCATTAGAAAAACATAGAGGTCAATGGATAATGAAATGGAATCTTTGAAGTGCTTAAAGGAAAAAATAAAACCTGTCAAACTAGAGCTCTACACCAGTGAAAATATCCTTTAAAAATGACAATGAAATTAAAACACACTCATATAAAAAAGCTGAAAAGAATTAGCCAATCACCAACATATCTGGTTGTTCAGATTGAAGGGAAATGACATCAGAAAAAAAATCTTACATCTATACAAAGAAATCAACAGCACTGTAATTATATATATCTTGCCAAATACAAAATGATTCATATGCTTTTTTGGTAATTTGTTTGAAAGAAAATTTACTCTTTAAAACAAATTAGTCACTTATATTGTAGTTTATTTGTATATAGACATAAAATATATATCAAAAATAGCACAAAGGATTGAAAATTTACTTTAGTAAAGAATTTACATTTTATATGAAGTGGAAGTATATCATGACTAACTTGACAGTGATATGGGTAGTAGAGTAGCAGTTCTTTCTTCTTCTTCTTCTTTTTCTTCTTCTTCTTCTTCTTCTTCTTCTTCTTCTTCTTCTTCTTCTTCTTCTTCGCCGTCGTCATCGTTGTTGTCATCGTCATCATTGTCATCATCATCGTCTTCCTTCTTTTCCTTCTTCTCCTCCTCCTCCTCCTTCTCCTCCTCCTCTTCCCCTTCTTCTCCTTCTTCTTCTTCTTCTCCTCCTCCTCCTTCTTCTTCTTTTCCTTCTCCTCTTCCTCCTCCTCCTCCTCCTCCTCCTCCTCCTCCTCCTCCTCCTCCTTCTTCTTCTTCTTCTTTTGTGGTACTGGGTATGGAACCCGTAGGCCTTCTACCTCCAGGCTACACCCCCAGATCTATTTTATTTTTTTATTTGGAAATAGGGTCTCATCAAGTTGCTGAGAGCCCCACTAAGTTGCTCAGACTGACTTCAAACCTACGATCCTCCTGTCTCAGCCTCCCAAGCTAGAGTAACAATTCTAAGTGTGGTGCATGGACCTCTGCAGTCTGGAGACTGTTTTAGAGACCTTGTGAGATTAAAGCTATTTCCATATTCTAATTAAGGCACTATTCTTTTGCACTGAGAGTTCACAAACAGACAAAGCTAACCAGAACAATGATTATGTGTGGAACTGTTGAGGTTGACTAGAAAGTAGCATGTGGGAAATTTTTGGAGTGCTGGAAATATTCTATTTTCTTTATTGTGTTGTTGCTTTATTGTGGTGTACATATTTGGAAAATTTCATTAACTTATACAGTTAGTATATGTGTATTTCACTATAAATGAATTTTGCCTCATTAAGATAATATGAAAATTTAATTATCTGTGTGTAGACCGAGAAATATAGGATTTACTTAAAGATGTGCTATTAATTTACTCTTTTTCTGTTTGGCATTTGATATTGAGTTGAAATGCAATATTTTCTTCTCTATATGATTTAGTTTTCTCAGGTTAAGCTATAGTTGACCAATAGCTTATAAAGTTTATAAAAGAAGTGAGGCCAATATCAGTGGCATTTTTAAAATATTTTGCTTAATGCCTTAGAGCCAAATTAGATCTCTACTACAGGACTTTTCCATTCAATACTGATTCCTTATTTATTTAATTAAAACATTTTTATAATATTTTAATATCAAGGTTAAAATAAGCTTTACTCTCATTTTTAAAATTTTTACTTTGTTATGCATTATTTGATACATTGAAATGACATATGTATAGATTATGTAAATTATGGTTCACAACAATAAAAATATTTGTGTTCCTTCTATGCTCAATTAAAAATAAAACTATCAATTTAGGCAATGAAACATTAGTTTTATAGGACTCTAATGTAATTTGAATTTATTTGTTCATATTTTCTACAGTGTGCAGAATGGTGACCCAAACAACTAATATATGTGTAAGAAAGATTTTTTATTTACTCTCAGTTACTAAGCACTAGGAATGAAAAAAGTAAGTAAAATCTGATGGCCTGTGGGATTTGGGGGTGGGATGAGAATTGCATTCTCTTCTGCTCCCTCCATTCTACTTTCTCTACTAGACTATGTGCCCCAATAGGGGAGAAAAACTACCTTATTCTTTCTTGTTGTTCCTATTCCTATCACAGAACTTATCATATAAAGGTGCATAAGTATGTTTGATGAAAGAAGGTAAGTCTATACCTGTGTTTCTCTCTCTCTCTCTGGTACTGGGGATTGAACCCAGTGGTACTCTACTTCCAAGCTATACCCCAGCCCTATTTTATTTTTTATTTTGAAACAGGGTCTCACTAAGTTGCTGAGGGCCCCGCTAAATTGCTGTTGTTGAACCTGTGTGATTATCCTGTCTCAGCCTCATAAGTACTAGAAAACTACAGGAGTGCACCACCATGCCCAACTCTGTTCTTGAAGTTAAATAATGTATTAAAACCACCTCATCATAGTTGCTTCCCTTCTAGCCTATAACAGTGACATTGCTTATTATTTTCTAAGCATCACTATTCTGAAAACTAGTGTACTGATAGCATGTATTGTCCCTTCAGCAAAAGTCTTCTAGACTTTGCATAAATTTATACCAATAAATAATTTATTTGGGGTCATACTACAAAATAAAGATGCCAAGGAGAATTATTCTTAGAGATATAATTAATTTGTTTTACAAAAAATCTTCTTTTCTGAGAAAATTACTAACAGTTTCCAAAATTTGATCTGAATTTTAAGTGTATGAGATCCTGATTTTTACATTGGTTTATTTTAATTTATATGAAGAAAATAGGCTTATTTAGCTCACAGTTTCAGAGGCTCAAAGTCCAAATGTCATGGTGTAGGCTCTGGCTCTAGTTACATTGGTTTATGTATGTATGTATTGTTGCTTTTTTTAATATTTTCCTTTATTTCACTAATTTTAATTTTGCTATTTAATGAATCTGTACCTTCCTAAAATTTAACCAAACAAAATGCTGGGGAAAGGGGTTCATGCATTTGATATATTAAAGAGAATTAAAAATATGGGCATAATATTAAATGCTGCTACAAATAAAGAAACAGTATAAAAGCATTCTCTTTTCTTCTATTTGAATGAATAATGGTTCCCACTTTGTAGCCATATTGTATTTTTCCTACCTTACCAGTATTTTATGAATGACACAGATTACATATGTGTTTTGTTTCTATGATTTTCTGTGTGTTTTATTGAATAACAACTAGTAGACAGTTACTACATAGATATCCTTCCCTGCTAAAGTTTCTTTTTATATTTATTACGTTTTAAAGGAAGTTTAAACGTTTTTTTAATCTTATCAGATCTGAAGCAACAATGCATGTTATATTGTTTATGTGAAATCTAGAGTATGATGTTTAATTGTGTTAGCTACCACTTACAGAAAAGAAACGCAGAAAAAAGGAGAAACACCTTAGTTTTTACTTAGACTGGGCTATATAAAATGTAAAGTTTTCTGTAGGTAAAAGAGACGTCTTCCAGAAAATAAATTACAAGGAAAGGAGCTTTAGCAGGTAAAGAGCTCCAACACACAAAGCACTGGTAATTAGGGGAATTCCAATGAAAAGAAACTAATAAAATGTGTTGGTCTACCTTTGTAGGATACTAGGAAACCAATTCATGTTGAAAACTGAAAAGTAAAAGGAATATAAAGCATTTATTTATCCTCTCCTGTGCATATGACGCTTCAGGATAACCAATGATAGGTAATGAGGAAAATTTCTCAGTGTATATGTAACTGAGAGAAGGAAATGACAGAATTAAAGTGTCAATATTTTGCAATTCTAATGAATTAATGGCTGCTAATAACACAAGAAAAGAGACCACCAGACATTATGTATCTCCTGATAAAAGTAAAAAACATGATTGGTGACATGGTTTTGCCAAAACAACACACACACACACACACACACACACACACACACATACACACACATGTATACACACACACGCACATACACACACACACCTATATCTATTGCATTTTATAACACTAATGTTAGAACTAAATGTCAGAACTAGAAGGAAAAGAGGAATCGATTAAATGAAATCACAGAAGCAATCATCAAAATTCAAACAGTGAGATGCCCTCTGGCTTGAAGAAATAATCAAATTTTTTTATCAGTTAGCCCAGGGTGTGTGTCCTGTCTCTGACAATTACTAGCTTTAGGCTACAGTTTTCCCACCTGCAAATTGAAAATAACCGTACAAATTTCAAGGGATTAGTGTAAAGATTGAATTAGTGAACACTTGGAAAGTGCTTAGCCAAGTACCTGTCATTACATGAGTATTCAATAAATGAGAGCTAGTCTTCATTACATATTTGCTGAATGAATTATTTTGTTTGTAGGGGCTTAGATCTAAAAATTCTAAGGTTAGAGGGAATGC
The DNA here is from genome assembly GCA_004027185.1 of Glis glis. NCBI lineage: Eukaryota > Metazoa > Chordata > Mammalia > Rodentia > Gliridae > Glis > Glis glis. The sequence goes on from PVJS01059530.1 coordinate 10,060, forward strand.
AATAGCATACAGGATATTAAGTTCATGCTGCGTGTGTAGCATGGTGTGTAGAATTTGCTCCAAATTCTTTAGAAACCTCACTTGTTTTTTCTATAGTAATCTCATTTAACAAATGCTGTTCCTGGCCCCAGAAACAATCAGATGAATGCTGCTCAACAATGTACAACATAACCAGTTGCTATAGAAGGGGATATATGCCCCAAGGAGACCAATCAGAGGCTGTTTAAAAAGAGATTTGTATTTAAGCCCTTCCTCTAGAATTGAGAGTGCTAATGACTGCAACCTATGGAAGAGCAAAGATCTCTGCTATTAAGTGGAGGGAAATCCCCAGAGAATGAGGTAGCATAAACCTGAGGAGGACACAGACTTGAGGACAGAAAAAAGATGCAGAAGGGAGATGGCAAGAGAGACCAACCTGTGAGAGGGAGGACACAGAACCTATGATATTGTTAGGACTGTAGTTAATTTTCATGTTAACTGGACAGATAACAGACACACCTTGCAGTATATCTTCCCAGCTAATGATTTCACAGTAGACTTAGTAGTATTTAATACTACTAGTAGTATTTAAAACAGGATACATGCATCTCTCATTATAGAATTTACTATTCATATCTATATACTATTTTTAAGTCCAACAATAGCCTCAAGTTAAATTATAAATACTGGTGTAAAGAATCACATATAAATGTTTTGAAAAGTTGTCAGAGCATCCACGAAGAAGATGTGCATCTTAGATGTTCCTGGTACTGAAAAGTAATTCTTGATTAAAAGTCATATTATTTTTGATGATTAAGAAGTGATGTTTTAGGCATTTTTACATTCTATGCATAAGAGTTTAACACAGGTTTTAGAAAATGGGAGGGTTGGGCTCATGTGAGATACATTTTTTCCATTTAAAGGTTGTATGGTAAACATTTTCATATATAATATTTGATTCTCAGAAATGAATTACCTACATTAAACAGGCAATATTTTCCCTCTTTTTTTTTCTTTTTGCCAAAGCAAATTTGAGTTGCATTCTGGTAACTTGCAGGCAAAAGAATCCTGCCAATATTCCAATCGCATTTTCCTTTGATGAATTCAGAAGTTTTTGTCTTGCTTAAGAAAATCTTTTTCTTTCCAAGATTATACATATTTTATTCAAAAATTATAATTTTAGCTATTTTTGCAATTACTAATTTTTTCAGATTTATCACAGGTATAATTAACAAATAGATTTAAAGTGTTCACTATGACACTTGGATATATGTATTTATGGTGAAATGATTACTGTAATTAAGTTAGTAAAACATCCGTCATTTCATATACGTTATAGTGTATGTGTGTGTGTGTGTGTGCATGTGTGTGTGTGTGTGTGTGTGTGTGTGTGTGTGTGTGTGTGTTGGTCGGCGGGTGAGATCTACTCTTAAGATCTACTCTTAGCAAATTTCAAG
>PVJS01059531.1:0-11494 GCA_004027185.1 Glis glis
GGGGGGGGACACCAAGAGCTGTGTGTATGTATGTTAACACCAAACTGATACTCATTGTGATGTGAGACTACAATGCACCAATAAAAACATAAACAAAACAAAACAATAAAAACAACAAAAAAAATAATTGGGCCATCCAAACTTTTTAAACTGTTATTTTCTATATCTGTAAAAAGAATATTTATACATCAAAATAGTTCTTCTCAATTGTCATAAATGTCAAATGACACAATTTATAACAACTTTTTTTGTGGTACTGGGGATTGAATCCAGGAGGAGTGTTCTCCCTCTGAGCTACACCCCCAGCCATATTTTAAAAAAAATTTTAAATTTTTAAACAGTGTCTCACTAAGTTGCAGAGGGTCTCACTAAACTGAGACTGAGGCTGGAAGTGAAATTATGATCCTCCTGTCTCAGCCTCCCAAGTACTGGGATTACAGGAGAGCACCACCCTGCCTGGCTCGCAAACAGTGAATCTAGACTAAAGTAAAACATTTAAATTAAACAGACTGATCCCAGGGCTATTGATTATTATTGATGACTATCATTTTCAAACCAACTCCATTTAATCTAAAAATAAAGTTGATACCATTTAAAAGTGTACAGCTTTGGTATGAAATGTCCTAGTTTCACAAGTTATTCATAGTCACATAAATGTACTCTGTAGACAATAGAGGGAGTTAGCACTAAGTTTTGGTTATTATATGTTTACTTTCAGGACGTGATGACATTGCAATATGAACTTGCATTCGTAGGTAAAATAAGCTTTATGGATATGAAATGTCACTGCTACTGTTATAATATATGTTCATACTGTCATATATTGTTTTCAGAAATATGCACATTGCAAATGGTACTAAGTCTTAAAAATGGAGATTGCTTTCAATTGATTACATTGGTATGCTGAGCTATTTAATTGTTGGAATTGGATTGACATATTGTAAAGTACACAATGAAGTTGGTTTTCAAAATGATAAAACTGTATCCTAATTTAATAAATTGAATCAGATTACGCAAATACTTTTGCACTTCATTAAGGAAGTAATATAATTAATGGGAGAGCTTTCTATGATGTTCACTTGTTGATATACGGCTAAAGATACACACCGTAGACTAAACTATTTGAAGATCTTTTGTGATATTGCACATTTTAATCAAAGTTGTCACAAATCCAATTCCTAGAAAAGATCACCATGAATATTTTTTAATTGTTAATTTTAGAATTCAATGAGCAGGTTATGACTCATCTCTTCAAAGGACATTCTTTTCCAAAGAGAATGGTATTGTGACATAGCTCCTAACTTGGAACTAAAAGGTCTGGCTTTCATTATCTTCCTTGTCACTTACTAGCTAAGTGACCTTGGGTGATACTGCTTGTCCTCACTTGTTCAATCATCACAGGTAAGTACTGGTACCTAAAACAACATTTTACAGAAGAGAGGAAAGGATGCTAGGAGCCTGGATCATTTTCACTATTATGTCTGAGTCAATTCAAGTCTTTTGACTCCAATTTATTATGTCTCTACATCAAGCTATCTTCTGAAATTCCTTCTTCATCATTTAATAATAATCCGTCATAAGGTCTGCCTTATCTCCTATTTACTAGAACTTTGTAAAGAAAAGAATGAGCTAATGTATCACAAAGCATTTTGCGAAGTGTTACATAGCAAGATATCTGATTTTGAGTTTTATTATGATAACTTTCAAAACAGGTCTTTTTGCATTGTTCCAAAATAGAATATAAATTATTTATCTCTCTGAACATTATTAGTTATGGAAATAATGGTTTCTTCCCCATATTTATGGAATCAGGCTTGTAATTATCCCTACCCCCTTGTGTGTGTGTGTGTGTGTGTGTGTGTGTGTGTGTGTGTGTGTCTGTCTGTCTGTCTGTGTGTCTGTGTGTATATGGTGCTGAAGATTGAACTTAGGGGCATTCTACCTCCAAGTTTCACCCCCCAAGCTATTTTATTTTTTATTCATAAGCAGTGTCTCAGTAAGTTACTGAGAGTCTTGCTAAATCGCTGAGGCTGGCTTTGAACCTGCAATTCTATCTCAGCCTCCCAAAAAATGGGAGTATAGGCTTATGCCACCATGCCCAATCTTTTCTTTATTTCTTTTTAAATTGGCTTTGTATCCTGCAATTAACTCAAATAAAATATTTTTATCTTGATATAATCCTCTTTCTATGTCAATAATTACTTTTTGATCCTTTATGTAGAATTATATGATTCATATTTAATTCACTGAAATGTCTCCTACATCAAATCCAATGGTAGAATATCATTCTATTCAGATAAAATATATTATCATCAGTTTCAATTTAAGAAATGCAGTAATTGTGGGCAGACTATTTTTCTAAATATATATTTTCTACTATCTGAACTTGTTCCTGGGATGTGAGAATATGACTTAAGAAAACACAATATTGAGCTGTAAGGATGAAAGGGGATGCAACACTTTGTTTATTTTAAAGGGCTACACAAGTATAAGTTATTATTTTAGGTTAGACTGATAAGTGTGATGCTATATTATAAATTTTTTCTTTAAACCTATAAATATTCAATACTAAGATAAAAATATTTAATTCCTCTATTAAAGCATTATTCTTTAGAACTCAATTTTTGGAGCTGTTCTTTTTCTAGTAAAACATTTATTTTCTGTGAATTGTAATATTGTAAAGGTTTTCAAAACCTGTACTTCTATTTGGATACCTCATTCATCTGTTAAGGCAGTAAATGCCCTTTGTATTCTCTATTATTTTATATTGCTTAATAAAATCCTTCAAGGAATTATATTAGGGAGAAAATGTTTAAGTAGAATTACATTGAACCATGTTGATTCAAATGAATATAAATGCAAGTATCACTAAATTCCAGGAAAATTAATCTCATAATAATACAGTCTAATGATATTTTGAAGTTACTTGAGCATGAGATTCATCTCATCATACCTAACCTTTAAGTTACTTATTGAATAAATTAAATTTAAGGATACCATTCCAAGGAGAACCTGTTACCATATGACCTGTCCATATGAGTTGTCTTTTTGATTTATAATGGCAATTGCTTTCTCGGCATGAATTTCATGACATAATAATATTCTATGAATTTTTGAAATTATAGTGAGCTCCACATCAATCATTTATAATAAAAGTCTATATGTATCAATGAAAGAGGGCTATTGGAATGTAGACATTTTAGAAATGTGCATTTCCCCTAAATACCAGTATTGTTATTTTAATGAAAGGGGAGATTGCTTCTTTGGATTTTCTTTAAATTGATCATAAAAATGTTCAGCCTCTCCTTTGGCCTATCATCCCACCTTCTCAACAGTGATCTTCATTTTTCCTTGAATGCGTTGACTGTCCATCCAGCCAATTTCATCTAGACCACTGTTGTTCTTGGCCTGAATTCAAGGCAATCTCGTGCTTCTAGGGTTCCTATACACTCATGCCTTAATTTGGGGGATTTTAATTAAAGATCAGACAGCCAGTATCTGTTACTTTCAAGAACCAGAGCAATATCAAGTGGATCTTAACCATGTAAACAATTGTGTGCTGCTGATTTTTCTCCAGTTTCTCGTTAGAAAATACCTTATTGTAGTATTTCATGAGTAAATATTTATTCCTATTATATGTGAAAAAAAATCTTTAGGTAGAGTTTATCTTCAGCAGCTACCTCAGGATTTATAATTGTTCACCCCTAGAAGTCACTCTTGTGGGCTTCATTTGCCCTATTACTCCTTGGTAGTAAATTTCTATGTTATTAATTATTTGCAGGATTTATATATTACCTGGTGGAACCAATGTTACAATTGGCACCCAAGGACAATTTAGTATAGGCACTTTGGCTCCAAGAATTATATTAAAACTATTCACTATGACATATAAAACACAAAACTGTTCAATATAATTTGCAAAATAGTTGAAGCTATATTTCAAGGATTTAGTTCTGCTATTATTTTAATGTTTTGAAAAATATAAAAACATTATCAACAATTCTACTATGTCATGTAACGTATATTTCCCTTTTGTTTGTTACTACTGAGTTCTTGCTCACCTATGAAATATGTACCAGGATTTCCTATGTTCTTTCACTTTTCACATGTGCTGAATCATGACTCATGCATATACTATAGGCATATCCCAATTATTTTAAAGTAAATATGGTGAATTTAGAATTTCATCATTAGAATCATTCCCCTTTTACATTGTATCTATAGTAAGAGTGAGTAGTGTAAATTTCACCATTTCATATCAAGATTTTCATGAACAGGAAGTAGAAATTATTTCAACCTTTATGACTATTAAACATTTTAAATTCTATATTTGTTTTGTCATTCTGTATTATTCTGTTTTCCAAAGAAATAGGTTATTCCTGAAATTCACAAGTTTAGTCTTGATAGAAAAGTAAACCTATAACATTTTTTATTTTGAATTAAATCTCAAAATCCAAATGAGAGATTTGAATATTAGGACCTTGACTTGACTCACCTCAGCTTAATTTTGACAGTTGTCTTAAAGTGAATTTAGTGTTTAATGAAATTTTCTGGACTGATAACTCAGGACCTGAAGGGAACAATTCTAGTGGTGAGAAAGTAATTTTCTGGCCTAATTACACCTTTGGCCTCACTACAAAGTCTGTCAACAAAAATGCCAGGTTTGATCATGATATTTTTTGACGTGTATTCACCACTACTTCACACAGGAGACTTTTTTTTTTACAATAGCATTTGGTATTTGCAACCTAACTAAGATTTTACATCTGGGAATAAATCCTCAACATACTGTTGCCAATTGCCAAAATGGATTCACTTAAATCCTTTTTAAATTTGAAAAAAATTATATGGGTATTAGTGAACTTTACATATTACACTATGGAAATCTGCATGGCCATATTATTAGATGAGATGGCCATACAAATTATATCCAGAGGCAGCAAACGAAGATGAATTATTTCCTTCTCCTTTCCTCCCCTCCCCTCCTGCCCCCTCCCCTCTCCTCCTCTTCCCTCCCCTCTCCTCCCCTAGTTTTCTCCTTAAGAAGGTCTTTGATTTACTTCAATCACTAAATACTTGTATGAAATACAATTTCCTTAAATTTCTGAGCCCGAGTTTCACTATATATCAATGCTTTAAAGGCATTTTGATTAATTGTCAACCTTTGAATCTTTTCTCCAATAGTCCCTTGACCAGGAGGTATATATTTATTGACTTAAAGAACTATACATGTTTTTCATATGAACCCAGGCGATACTTCCCAATCTTGAATCATCTATCCTCTCAATTAAGCGTTTTTGCTTTTCCCTCTTCTTTATTCTCCTCTTATGCCTTATTAAAAATTTTTAAATATTAAGGTTGTTAATGGAAACCTATGTTTAGCTTAGGCTAAGGTTTATTTAGAAAAGCAAAGTAACAAAAGGTAACTGATTGGTGTTAGAGTTATCGTCTGTTCCGTTTGTCTACTTTTGATTAATGTTTTTCTCAGTTAAAAATGTTGCACACAAACAGATGAACACAGACAACCACACTCTTAATTTTCAAATAAGTAAAGGATATATAGACATAAATACAATACCTTAATGCTCCAAGTAATCTGAAACAAATATTTGTTATAAAATGTACTTACAATCATTTTAAAAATCATTCATTAAATATACACTTTAGATGTGATCATTTATTTATTCAACAAATATCAATCATGAGTTACAAAGATGAATCACATTGTCAATCAATAAACTTTAATCAAAAATTTAAATTGGTAATTACCAAGAGACAGTCATACAAAAAGCACTATACATTTTTGAAAGAAGAAGAGAAAACCTGGGGGTAGGGGTGTTAATGGAATGAGCATTGTCTTCATGATGGAAAGTGGTATTTTATTTTGGCTTAAAATGGGATGCTTTGACTCAAAACTTCATTCGTATAAGTACAGGAGAAATAAATCTTTTTTAAAAATTTTATTTATTTATGGTACTGGGGATTGAATCCAGGGGCATTTTACCTCTGAACTACACCCCCAGCTCTATTTTATTTTTATTTTGAAACACGATTTCACTAGGTTGATGAGAGTCTCACTACTTGCTGAGGCTGTCCTCCAACCAGCGATCCTCTGTCTCAGCCTCCCAAGTACTGGGATTACAAGCGTGCACCACAATGCCCAGCTGAGAAATAAATTTTATAAGAACTTGTTTTGTGTGTGAAAAAATAGAAAGGGTTTTACATTATTGTAAAGAGTCTGCTGTGGCTGTCTGAAGATTCCAGGTAATCACTGGCAGATTAATGAATGTGTAGTTTTCGATCATTAGAGTATTAGTAATTGCTACCATCAACTGGGATTTCTTATATTTTAGTTACTGAAACTTTTTTTCATATATTAGCTCATTTAATCCAGGTAAGATGTCTTTGGGCAGTGATTATGGTTTTCCTCACACAGGTGAAAAATATTGGCACTGACTTTTCTTGCTCAGGATTGTTAACCTGTCTTCCAAGACGGTCTAAGTCACTATGTAAACACGGTGCATGCTTATCGACAGCACTGTGTCTATCAATGATTATTACATTTTGATCACAATATAAAAAATGTATTCACCAATCTATTTCAACTTGGGACACTTTTAACAATACTGTTTGTTGTGTTTGACCTAAAGAAGACTTTTACATCTGGGAATAAAATCTCAGTGTACTATTGCCAATATCTTGAGACTTCACTTGTCTGTTTTAAATTTGATAAGTTATGTGCGTGCTAATGAGCTCCACATATTGCCTTGTTTTGGCAACAGCCTTACTTGATTTGACCATATCAACAGTATTGTGTCCATTTATGGTTGTTATGTCTTGAGAGGTCACGGTACAAAACAATTTGTCCAAATTGGGTAATGAGTGCTGGAAGTTATTTTATTAAGATTGGTTGTAGGAAATGAAGATGTTTAGAGAAGAAATGTGGCTCTGGGGAGGGAGATGATCACTGTCTTTGGCTATTTAACAGAAGGTACAGATTAATTCTCTATTGTTCCAGAAGGCAAAACTGGATGGATGATTGTCACTTATGGGGAGGGGTGGGTTGGGAGTTCCAAATATTAGCTCTCTGAGAAACTGGGTGGACCACATTACATGAAATCTCATAAGACATATCTGACTACTGTCTTCCAATTGTGTTGCAGAGGGATTTTTTACATTTAGGAAACATTTTCAATTATTAATATAATTATTAAGTATAAGATTCAATTTGCCTAGGCAATGAAAATAAGTAATGTTCATTTTTCTCTCCAAGTATTATTACTATTATTATTATTTTTTTTTTGATGTGTGCATGATACTGGGGATTGCACCCAGAGATATTCTACCTCTGAGCTATGCCCACAGCCCTTTTTATTTTGAAACAGGGCCTTGCTAAGTTGCCGAGGCTGATCTTGAACCTGCAGTCCTCCTGTCTCAATCCCCCAAGTACTGGGTTTACAGGCATGCACCCTTGTTGTTTGATAGATCTAAGCAACCAAAGGATTAAACCATTACTATATTTTACCTAATAGAAAATTAAATTTGAGCCAGGCACCGTGGCTCACACCTGTAAGCCTTGGAAGCTGAGACAGGAAGATTGCAAGTTTGAGGCCAGAATGTGGTAACTTAGTGAAACCCAGTTTCAAGATAAAAATGAAATAGGGCTGGGGGATATAGCTCAGAGGTAGAACTCCCCTCGGTTCAAACACCAGTACCACACACAATAAAAGAAAATTAAATTTAAAAGATCCCAGGAAATTTATTTTGCTACATACTAAGACATCTTCAAGTGACTGAATTCATATTTCCTCAAGATAAAGCAAGGCAGTAAAACTAAAATTGCTCTTACAGGTCATTGTTATTTTTTTTTGTTTTGTAAGAAGCAGATTACTTTGCAATAAACAACTAAGAAAAAGATTATAGATTTTAAATTCTTTCCTTTTGTTTTTACCTGTTTAAATTCTGTCCTTTAATGATCTTATATCCTCATTATTATCATAATTTCATCCATAATATTCTCCAAATTATTTTTCAATCATCCCTAAATATTGGACATTTGGACATTTGCACTTGAATGTCCTATTGTGCTTTAAAACTTGGCAATGCCAAATATGGAGCCATTATTATTTCTTCCTGGTCAGCTAGACTGATTTCTCTGATTTCTTTTATGGTAATTTCTGTTTAAGTAATCACAGAGGCTAAGGAGCTGAAATAGTTACTATAGTTGCTAAGGCATAACATAATATTAAGCAACTTATACAATAGAAAATATTTTTGAGATTCATTTAAAGTTCTAACTTTTATTTTAAGCATTCCCACATTATATCAGATTATCTCCCAACAACATTTTGTAGTATATGGGAAAAAAAACCACACCTTTTCATTGGGAGTATTTGCTGTTCAAAATTAACTAGCTGTTCAAAATTTGCTGTTCAAAATGGCAGAGTGAGAATTTGAATCCCTAACTCAATGCCTCTGCTCTTCCCAGTGGACGCATTTAAGGAACCTTGGCTGAGCCATAACCCCAATACATATTGCTTACCTAATTCCTAGTGAAAATACAATGGTTTTGTGTTTTCTTATAACTCTTGCCCAAATTATTACCAAAAATATTTTAAATGGTTAAACTTCAAAGTGTATATACATATTTTATATGTCAGATCTGAAATATCAACATGCTATGTGTTCAGAACCCTCGTATATAATTATGACCCTTCTAACATTAAGCAGGTGACTGGATTAAATATAAGTCAGGCATAAAATGCCCTGCATGTAGCAACATAGTGAATCAAGCAAATTATCAAACAGCCAGGCTCATTTTGTGCTCTGGGCAATTTCGGCTGCCAGCACTTATACACCAAAACTTCACTCAATGTACGATTGATTTTATTTTATTTTGTTTATTTTTAATTCCCTACAGCAAACTATGTTAGTTTTGTAGAATGCTGTCTGCATCATTAGGTTCCTAAGAAATTATAGTTGTTTCAGTCATGGTTGACCAAAATATTATTTTTCTCTTACAGACCTTGGGTATTGGTTCTTGGATGGGTACCAACCTAGCTGAAATTGTGTGATGCCAGTGACTCAGATACACACACCACCACGTGACGCACATAGAAAGCACCAATGTTATGAGAAATATGGACATCTGAAGAATAAGGCTATAAAATCAGATAGCTAGTGTCCATTAAATATATTTTCCAGTTCAAGGAAAGAGGGTCAGATGAAAGTTTTAAAGTCCAGTGTTAAGTCAGGAGTGAATTCCTGGGTAAGATGATACATGTCTTCTTTTCACAGAGGCTTTTTATGTTGCCTTAAAACATGTCAAAAAAAAAATCCCTAAAAGGAATGTCAGATCTGTGGTTATGTAAATCGAATTGAGTGCTTTACAGCAGGTTTAAGATTTTTATAACTCAGAAGTTGTTAACAGCCAGCTGGTTTGTATCTGTTTTTTATGGTTATTCTTGTCATATGCAGCCTCCACAATTTTTAATTATATTTTATGGTATGTGTTTTCCTCCTCTTGAATCCCTTAGCCACTCTTTGCTTCACAAGATATTTTCCACTGGGAAGGGAACAAGCACAGGGAAGGGACTTCATCCCTGGAAATACAGTTGTATAATTACTTACCACTAACAGCTCTGTAGTGTGAAATTCAAGTAACTTTCCATTGCAAATGCATAACCTTCTATTAAAGCATTGAAATTGCTTTGATGTAACAATATCTGCTTGTAAATGTGGGAGCTGCCCCCATCTCCTTCCAGTAAGGTCAAAAGCATGATGATTATGCCACTCTTTGTATTTATTTTTAAAAACTCTCTCTCTCTCTCTCTTTATCTCTTTTGGTGTTCATTATGTAAATTAATTTCTACCTCATAGTTCCAAGTGCATGTTTGGTTTCCTAATTTTGATTATCCACAAAGATAATGATTTAGATCATAGTTCTAAGCATCTCATACTCTGGTTAAAAGGTATTGCTTATAGCCCCAAGGTGGGTGGGTGGGTGGGGGTGAACTTTCCTGATAACTTTTGATGCCCTAATTGAAAAATCAGGCTAATGTTTAGTTTTTTCTCTCAAGTAAAACAGAGTGATCAGGGCTTGGTGGTTCACCCCTGTAATCCCAGTACTTGGAAGGCTGAGATAGGAGGATCGCAGGTTCAAGGAGAGCCTCAACAATTTAGCAAAGCCCTCAGCAACTTAGTGAGACCCTGTTTCAAAATAAAATAAACAAAAGGACTGCGGGTGTAGTTTAGAGGTACAATGCCCCTGGGTTCAATCCTCAGTACCACCAAAACAAAAAAAACAGAGTGTAGAAATATGTTCAGAATTTCAAATGAATGTTTTAAAAATAAACTATACACAGTAGTTTGGTATTAGTCCTTTACAAAATGAAAATATGCTCATAAGATCTGTTCTGCATATTACAGTTTTCTGGTTTTGAAATACAGTAATGAATATTTTAGATTTTTAAGTAAAATATTTAGAGTATATTGCTGCTAATATTTCAGGCATGATGATAATACTCAAGCCTCAAGGAGATTAGAATAAATAATATAATTTATGAATATGTACTGAACTTTGATTATCCAAATTCTAAATCAATTCTGGCTGTGCCATAAGAAATCTATGGTGCATAATATGCAATTGGAACAATGAATACTATACTACTATGGTATCCAAGAGCTGATGTATGCAATTTAATAAATACTATACTACTATGGTATCCCAAGAGCTGATATATACAATTTAATAAATACTATACTACTATGGTATCCCAAGAGCTGATGTATACAATTTAATAAATACTATACTACTATGGTATCCCAAGAGCTGATGTATGCAATTTAATAAATACTATACTACTATGGTATCCCAAGAGCTGATGTATGCAATTCAATAAATACTATACTACTGTGGTATCCCAAGAGCTGATGTATGCAATTTACTTTTATTGTTTTTGATAGGGTATATTGATATAATTATTATCAAACAATATGTTCAAACATCATGCCTTTTAATGACTTATATCATAGATATACCAGATTTAAGAGCCAAGAAAGTTCAAAAATATTTATTTTGCATTATACTTTCATTTTGCTATTAGGGTATTTAGTAGAAGTTAGTCTTTTTTCCCCTGTTAAGACTGGTTACCAAAGCATACTTTTATTGTCTTTGACCTGAGTTATTTAAATTCATGTGTGCTTTTGAAACTAAATGAAACCCATGAGATAAACTTGTATATTAAGTGTTTTGAGATTGGGTGCATTCATAACACTTTGTACTGTATGTGTGTGTGCATGTATGTGTCAGAAAGTCAGATGAACAGCAGAAAAAATTATGAAAAAAGAGAAAAAGAGGAAACATATTTTGAATGCCAGACATATATAAGGCACTGTGCTAGAAAGTGATTTTATACTATTTTTGACTTTTCATAAAAATCTTATATAGTGTATGCAATTAGTCTTTTTTTTTTTTTTTTGCGGTACCGGGATT
>PVJS01059532.1:0-11494 GCA_004027185.1 Glis glis
CAGTACTTTGGGAGGCAGAGACTGGAGGATCCAGGTTCGTGGCCAGCCTCAGCTCGCTCACTCTCTCTCTCTCTCTCTCTCTCTCTTCCTGTCTCTCTCTCTCTGTACCTAGTGAGGCCCTCCGCAACTTTGTGAGACCCGGTTTCAAAATAAAGCATAAAAAAATAGGGCCGGGGGTGTAGCACGGAGGTAGAACGCCCCTGGGTTCAATCCCTGGTACTGCAAAAAAAAAAAAAAAGAAATGGGAAAGTTGTGACATATGTCATAAAAATTAACAAGAATTTTCACTGAATATTTCATTTCCCCAACATGCATAATAATGAGGCTGTTCTATAATTCTTTGGGTTGATTCTACATTAGAATATCTTAGTAACTTTGAAGATAACTTATCGTCATGTCAAAATGATCTTCCATGTAGGTTCAGCAAAACTTAGCCAAGCCCAGTGAACAATGGCAAGAATCATAAGGATAATTAAGAATTTCCTCTTGAAGAATTTGTCAATTACAAAAAAAAGTAAATGCAAAATATGGAAATTGAGTTGATAAACTTAGCAAATGGGCGTTACATAATAATGTTTATTTGACTGATAATAATAGCACCCAACCCTATTCTTGGTATATCCATGTCTTAACTTATTTAATCTTAGCAAATTTCTGTATGATAGGTAATATTGTCCCTGTTTGTACATATTCATTGGGTCCTTTGCTCCGAGTTACATTAGTTTCAGTTAACATGCTGCAAAGGCAAGATTCAGAGCCAGGAAATAGGACATCAGCCAAGAATAACATTAGAATAGTCTTGGGAGATTATGTATAAGAAACTCTGAGCCATGTTTTAAAAATTTTGAAATTATCTTTGCATAGATGGGTGAAGTAGAAAATTGCAAAAGAAACTTACCCAAAGAAAAGTATCTTTGGAAAGAGTATTCCTAAACATTTGTCTAAATCCCTGAACAAGCAATTAAAAGAAAAGTAGTGTTCAGTTCAGTTTTATGCTTCACATACAGCAAGGATTCATTTGATTGTACTTTTAAGAGGATCATCAATGGTGCTTTACAATAAAGTGATAGGCCTCACAGAGCAAGTGTACTGGACAGTATATAAAGTAACACGACCTCTAATTGTGGTTCTCTTTGTAATGTTGAGGGACCTTAAACAAGTCTTGGATCTCATTTGCCAAACCCTGTAAAATCCAGAGAGGCTCACAAAGTCCATTTCATCTCTCAAATATTACATTTCAGAAAGGACATATTATAAAAGAATGGTTGTTACTTAGAAAAGATCTTAGGTATAATTGATCTTGCTGAAAGCCATTTTTATTATAAAAACCATCAGATAAAGACCACTAGAGAAACTTCTATTGCCAAAGTTAGTTTGATTCATTTGAGGTGTCCAGGGAAACAATACCCTCAAAGATCTGAGTCAACGTTGTAAGTGTGTTGCAATGGATTATTTATAGGTTTGCACTTGTGCTGAGGAAGTCTATGGGTTAACTTGAAAGGAGAACAAATCAGCCCTGGACGGGTGCTATTCTAAGAGGAGGGCTGTTTAACACTTGGGTATCACAAAATGATCTTTGCTCAAGAGGTGAGAAGACTGAAGTAATCCTGAGAAATCGTTGGTAAGAAAGTAATAATCACTGTGTGATCTTGGCTCTGTTCCTTAAAAAAATTTATTTAGGTTCTGTTAGGGGCATAACAGTCTGCTCTGCATCCAAAATGAGGTGGACACACACACACACACACACACACACACACACACACACACACTAACAAGAATAGTGAAATTTTCTTTTCTAATGAGTAACAGAATTTGGTGAGAGAGAAAGTACTGTATACAGGTGTTTTAAAATTTTCCCTATAGTTAAGTTTATGATTTGTTTTATATGAAAATATCAAATACCTAAAACCCTATGATATTGATTATTCTAGACCAGAATCTCTGGAATTACTAGAAGAGGACATAGGACCAACTCTCCAACATGTAGGCACTGGTACAGACTTCCTCGATAAGACCCCCAAAGTTCAGAAAATAAAACTGAGAATCAATCAATTGAATGGCATTAAATTGGAAAGCTGTGCAGCAAAGGAAACCAAAAGAGAGAGCCTATAGAATAGGAGAAAATCCTTGCCTGCTACATCTCTGATAGAGGACTAATACCTAGAATATATAAAGAACTTAAAAATCACATACAAAAAAAACTAAAACATGGGCAACTGGATTGAATAGATACTCTCAAAAGAAGAAATACAAAGGACCAACAAATATATAAAAAATGTTTGACAGCATTAGCAATTAGGAAAAATGCAAATCAAAACTACGCTGAGATTTCATCAAACTCTAGTTAGAATGACAATCATCAAGAACACAAATAATAATAAATGCTGGTGGGGATGCAGGGAAATCCTGCTGTTTTTTGTTATATGCTGTTGATGGGACTGCAAATTAGTACAACTACTGTGAAGATCAGGATGGAAATTTCTCAAAAGATAAGGAATAGAATTACCATATGACCCAGCTATACCACTCCTTGGTATCTTTCCAAAAAGAATTAAAGTCAGAGTACTATAGTGGTACATGAATATCCATGTTTACAGTAACACAATGAACAATAGCCAAATTATGGAACCAACCTAGGTGTCTGTCAACAGATGAATGGATAACAATGAAAATGTGTTTAGTAGACACACACACACACAATAGAATCTTACTGAGCCATACAGAACAAAATTATGTCATTTTCCCCATTTCTGTTTCCCCCTTTGAGTAAAGCTTGAAGAAAAGCCACTGGAATTAGGAAAAAATAGCAAAAAAGAAATGCTGGTTTTTAAGGTTCTGACATACAGAAACAGATTCAGAGGGTAGCTTTGGGTAAATTAGGACTAAGCTAGATATTAGACGACCTGCTGCGAGGAGAATTATGTGGACACCAGCTCGCCTTAATTTTGTTCATTGTTGTTCAACCTCAGTTTTCACTGTCAACTTAAGATCAAGAAATAACAGGAAGAAAGGAAGGGACGGAGGAAGAGAGTAACAGTTTTAGTCTTGAACTCAGAGGCTTGTAAGTAGAAGTGTCACATTGTTTGTTAGATCCCGTAAGGAGGTCCAAACCATGGGTGATTCCATGTCCTTAAAGTATGATGGCAAACTGATGAGGATAGCTGTCACTTGGTGTGTGACCTCTGATTCAGCTGATTTGCATCTCAAGGTTGTCCCTCTTTCTTCCTTCCAGTCATGATCCTGATGAGGAGTTACTAGTTGCAGTAGGGAAGACTGTTCCTAGAAGTAGGAGTCTTTCTACTTGGCCACTGGCATACAAGTAATTATCCTCCCAGTAGACCATCTAAATGACCCTTTCACCTTAAGTATCTTCAACATCTATTTTATAAGAACCTAACTATCTGACCTCTAAAATCATCTTCAAGTATGTTTGAGATTTAAAAAATTCACATTCCTCTACAATGTCCTTCCTTTCCTCAAAAAAATCTTTCATTTTTTCTTAGCCTACCTTTTATTTCAAAGACAGATTTATTATAAATTACTAAAAGACAACAAAAATCATTAAAATAAATACTGACACTTTGAAGATAAATTGTGGATGCTATACATCTTTACAAATAGAGTAGACTTTAAATTCCCTACCTTTTATTATTAGTCTTTTTATAAACTTTGTAGGATGACAAGAGAAAAATAAAATTTATAGTCTGGTATCTTTGGGTATATTTTCCCCCAAGAGATAGTTTTATTTATAAGGTTTAGTAAAGATTCATCAAGTAACACTTGTAAAGTGAAGGAGCAAATTTTGAAACAGCATAGCTGTTTCTTAATGGGAAAATGAAAAGGTTCTCCTTATTCAGAAGTACATCAAGTTTATTTAGGATGTGGGTAATTAGGACTATTTTATTTAATTGTGTTTTTAAAGTTCAGCATTTTAGACTTTCTCACCAACTTGGTTGGAGATATTTTCCCTAATTTAAAATATTTACTTTAAATATTATATTAATGATATATTTATTTTGTACTTCTCATTCTCATATCATAATCACTAGCATAGAATATTACAATGGAAATAGCATCAAGAGAAATATTAAAAATAAAATTTCCACCTATCAGAGCATTCCTAGAAAAATAAAGATAGGCAGTTATTAGAATGCTGAATTTGCAACATGGCAAAACTAACTTATTTAAAGGAGTTGTTTTAGTTGAATATAGAATGTCTCCTAAAGATTATAATCTTACCAGTAGGTAAATCCATTGCAATGGATTTATCTGGGTGGTAACCTAGGCTGTGTGGCTTTAGGAATTATGCTTATGTCTTTGAATCCCCTTGCTTGCTTTCTTGCTTTCTCTCTCTACTTCTGGCCTCCATGATGTGAGAGCAGAGCCTCTCTATCTGTCTCTCTCTGTCTCTGTCTCTGTCTCTGTCTCTCCCTCTCTCTCTGTCTCTCTCTCTCTCTTTCTTTCTCACTCTGCTTCCCACTACCATACTCTGAGCTCCAGACTCTGGCTTCATATGTACTGAACCAAGAATTTCCAAGAAACTTCGAGAAAATAAATCTTCTTTTCTGTAAGTTGTGAACTCAGTTTCCTGGGATACAGCCATGAGAATGTTGACTAAGACAGGAATATATTTATTTCAAAATATATGAAGAACATTAGCAAAAATTATTTATTTTTCCATTAATGAATGGTTATTGAGTTTCAATGTTTATATTTAAAAGTATTTGTAGAAGCTCTTTTGTTTTGAATTTCTAATGCATTGCATAATTAATACATAAAATTATTTAAATGGTGGTGATGAGGGTTAATTTAAGATTATTATCAAGGATTTATACCCTGATGATGTTAATTTCTTCTAAGACAAGACTTCCTCTCTCCTCAAAGCAAGAGTTTCTATTAACATAGAATATTTAACTACCAGCTTTCCCACAAACTCACATGTTTGCAGTTTTTATCAAAAGCAGTTATTTTCCAGAATCAGAGTCAGCAATATCTGTTGATAAAATGATTTTTCTCTGCTTTGCTTGGAAGTAGAATAAGGGAAAAAGACAATAGTAAGAAATTTTGAGTTATAAAACTTATAAAACATTTTAAAGTCACATACTGTTAATTTTTGATGCCACATTATAATGTGGGATATGTATTTTATGATATCTTCCCCTCCCCAATCAGTTGCCTTTTCATGTACTACGTAAAAGCTACTACACACCTATTCTCCAAAAACATCTTAATAAGACGCCAACTCTCTGACTTTCTCATCAGAGAAGAGCTTCCTCAGCTTTGCTCCACAGGATATGTACCTGTGCCTCCACTTCCACTCATTCCCTCCCTGGCTCCTCTTTGCTATGTACAAGGAGAGTGAACCATCTAGGAACACTTCTGCACTATGGATACCACCTCTGGTTGTATTCTCAGAGATCTTGCTTTATAAATTATGTCCATTTTTTTCTGTGTCTTCAAACTCTCACGAATAAATTCTGTACTTTAAAAAATTATGTTGAATACTTCAAGCTTCTTCTATTTAAAAAATGTCAATTATACTCCTTCCATATATGTATTTTTTAATATCCACCTTCCTAAACCCAAAATCTCCTCTCTTGCCCTTTATTACTCTATACTGTTGCAGCCAGACTTCTTGAAATCATTGGCTACATTCTGGGATGACTATTCTCAACAATATTTTGTTCCTCGATCCATTTCTCCTTCTGAATAGAAGTGGCATTGTCCAAGTCACCATCAGGCTCTCGGCACTTCTCAATTTTATTTCATTTGTTCATTTCCCAGAATACTCCAGGGAGTGACACTCTCCACCTTCTGAAATATGTTTTCTTTTGCCTATCCCTTTAATTTAGTTCCTACTAAGGATTCCTATTAGGCCCACCCACTTTTTCTCTATATATTTTTCTTGAATGATATAATCCTTTTAATGGATGAGTAATTCATATGTGTTTAACCTAAATGTTTTCCTCTGAAATCCAAATACATTCCATTTACCACACCCATAAAACAGATACCTTCACCCCTGCTCTAAAGCCTGCTCCCTATCTTAATGGCTTTTATCATCATTAACCCAGTTTCCCAAGAGCGCTTCCTTGTGCCCCTAGTTTGGGGTTTCCACTCCCATCTGTTTCCAAAACTTTGCATTACTATAGGGCTTATTCACCCAGATTTTAAATGCCAGTTCACTTGTTTTTACCTACAGTAGATTGCTAATTCTGTATGGTGCTAGTTAAATGTATTGCCACTTTTAGACACAGGCTAATACTAAAATTCCTGAAGGAATGAGAGAATGCATAGATGAATAGACAGGTGGATGGATGGATGGCTGAAAAGGGAGGATTTGTGCATGCATCATCTTGGGCGTGGATTCAGGAGATGAACAGAATTTCCAGTGTGGAGTAGGAGAACTAAGTTGGGTTGTGTGATTGCCCTAGGATACATGAAAAAGATCGATCATTCTAAAGCGGATCATGGAAATCACAGCTATGTAAGTATCATTAGGGTAAGATTTCTGAACTTAAAAATGTTAAAGGGTTTGCAAAATCATGAGATGGTTCACAGTATTGAAAATAGCAAAAAAAAAAAAAACATAACCTTTTGAATTTACTCTTCGATGAAACTTGAAATTTAGTTCTGAGAGATCTGAGAAGGAGAATCAATTTTGAAAAAGTTCTAGGGGGTAAAATAAGACAGTAAGAAAAAGGGAGGCTGTCTCAGTGTATGTGAAATGTTTCATATGCTTTATAGTCATAATAAATTTTATGTCTCCCCTGTTCATCTAATGCTCCTTTCATTTAACTGACATGTCACCTTGAAAATATTTTCTGAGAAAGAAAGAGCCTTTTATAAGAAAGATGGGTCTTCTCGTTACTTAAAAGAGATACCATACTATAGGTTGTGTGAAAAGGTTTGCTCATTGTTATTTTATTTCCACTGAAACCCGAAATGTGCGACCTGATGTTGGAAACTAATTTTTCCAATTTTAGCAGTCTGATGCTAAGTTATGAAATGATCCTAAAGCAATTAAGCCCCATTTCTACCTGTTTTCTCCATATGTATGAAAAATTCTAATAGATATAGGTGTTTTTTAAGAAAAACAATTAAACAACTATTTAATCTGGCTATACCTGCTAATGGTACTAGAAACATGATAGTATTTGAAGCAGCAAAATTCAGTTCTAATTACATCTAATCTTTATCATCACTAAGGTTATTTGGTCAAAATTAGTTCCTGGTTATAGATGAAATTTATCTATAAAACTTGTGTAAGGGGAAAATCCATTATCATCCATATACTGTGATCTCTGATCTGTATATTAATGCATCTAAACTCCCATTTAAATCAATAATTAGTGGATTTGGTCAAAATAGGATTATCTGTGCTAGAGATAGAGCTCTGCCTTAATCACCGGATTCTTGAATTTGTTTTGTTGGCTACCTCTTCTTCTTCTTCTTCTTCTTCTTCTTCTTCTTCTTCTTCTTCTTCTTCCTCTTCCTCTTCTTCTTCTTCTGTCTCCTCTTCCTCCTCCTCCTCCTCCTCCTCTTCCTCTTCCTCCTCCTCCTCCTCCTCCTCCTCCTCCTCCTCCTCCTCCTTCTTCTCTCTCTCTCCTTAATGTAATTTCTGCTTAGACGTGTTGATTTGGGGGTTTCTGGTATGGGACAGCTGTGCAGGTCTGACCTACTTAACCTTCAGGAGTTGTTTCTGAAGTTGTTGTTTCTGGTCCTGTACAATGTGCCCTGAGCACACTGGTGACGGTGTACCTGAGGCCTAAACAAACTCTTTACTTAGTTTCTTCCTTCTAATGGAATACCTTCCATCTTGATTTCTTATTCAAATTTAACTGATTTTTTGAGGAGTCAGCTTAATAAAGTCTTTCTTGTTGCTTCCAAGAAAAAGTATTCTTTCTATCAAAACGAAAAGAGCAAAAACCCTGGTGTTGCTTGCAGATTATTTCTCACCTTCTATAGTATATTGTAATTATTTATATAATCATCTCCTCTTACTAAGACCCTTGATGTAATGAATAATGATTTTAATTATGAGCCAAGAAACATTTGTAAAATGTAGAAGACAATACTGAGACATCTTTGGATACTTCAAAGTTGCCAGTAAGATTCCTTTTCACTGTTATGAAAATAATATGAGCCAGGTGCAGTGGCACACATCTGTAATCCCAGTACTTGAGAGGCTGAGGCAGGAGGATCATAGGTTCGAGGCCAGCACACAGTAGCTTAGGGAGAGAAGGCCCTGTTTCAAATTTTAAAAAAGACTGTTGCTCAGTGGTAGAGCAACCCTGGATTCAATCCCCAGTACCACAAGAAATTGAAAAAAATATGTATTTATGTGTGTGTGATCTGTGTGTGTATGTGTGTGTGTTACAAAAGTAAAGATTTAAATAAATCATCTATTACTTCCTTCATACATTTAAACACCCATGCATTTATTTAACAAAGAATGATTCATCTCTTTATTGAGCACCATGCTGAAAAGCAAGTATCAACAACAGATCAGTATAAAAAAGCACCTATTCCTCAAGGAGCTTACGATAATATGTAACAGACAAAAATAGCAATAGCAATGCCATAGAATGAAAACTACTATAGTAGAGTTTAATACAGTGTACCATAGAAATAAAACATTGCATAACTTTGAAAAAAAGTACTCCTTTGAGCTTTTTTTCTAATTCCTGGCATATTCTGGAAACAAAAGAATTGATTTGTCATTTGTTGGAATATTAACGAAACATTTATTTATCTACATGCTTCTAGACTTAATGGCCACCCTGTATGTCTCTGTCTGTTTATCTACCTGTATCTGTAAAACTATCAGTATGTATATCTGTATCTATGTCTATATTTACACCACATACTATATCTACAAATAATGAAAGTATTCGACATAGGACCTGACCCATATTTGGAATCCAATAAATGTTTCCTTCTTTTTTTGGTTCTGGACTATGTTGCAGTTTAGTAGTGGATTCTAATAATGTTGAAGGATTTTGCATAAGAGGGTTTGATGACATCACTGAGACCTTTCTCTGTGGGATAGTCCAGATACCTAAGAGCTGAGCACTTGTGTTTCTCTCTGTAGTTTTATACTTGGCTTGTACCCTTCAGAAACCTTCACTGAACTCTTGGTACAAAGGCCACTAGATGGGGCTTGTGTGCTTAATACTTTATGGTTTAGCAAAATGCACTTCCTTTTAGTTCTGTTTTAAACATGGAAATACTTCTCTTTAACCTATGCTGTTCTTCATTAACTGTAACACTGTAAGCAATTCTCGTTAGAAATCTTTTTATATTAGCAAATGTGCAACATAATTATTGCACTTGCAAACGTGATATTCCTAAAAGCAAGAAAACAAATCTCTTTGCAACCAGGCACATTTATCTTTTTAGAGGCTAAATGCACGATTCCATTACCAATCTAATAGTTCTTTTCAAAACTATCACATTATAGAGTCTCAGATACAGAACCTTGAAAGCCGTAGTTACTACTTTCTAGGCCCAGAAACATGTTTTACCTTTAATCATGAAGTTTGCGCCTTATCTGTCATAATGTCTGTTTTCCTATAAAACATGCATCAGCATCACTTGGAGAGCTTTACAAAATTCAGATTGCTGGCCACACTGCCAGAATTTCTGACTCAGTGAGTCTGAGATGGGTCCAGAGACTTTCTATTATCTAGTACCAGGATGATGCTGATGCTGCTGGTCCAAGGGCCATACTTCAAGAAGCACTGTAGTTGGCAAAGGCTGTCTGTGGATAAAGTGTATACCATCCATGATCCCACCTGTATCAAGTCATCTTCCTTTCACACTGCAACAGTCATCTTTTCAGGCACTGATACTGAGACAAGGATCAGAAATAAAGGGCGGTTTGTGATTTTTATTGCATTTATGATTCTAACCACTAGGCACCCAGCACTTTTACCTTAGGTAAGATTCAACTTCATTAGCAGACTAGGGGTAATGTTCTATATTTTCTACTAACCAATTTCTAATACTCGTTTTTAGGAGGTGGGGAGAGCTTTTCCCAAGACAGCAAAGCTATGGATTCTTATTGTCCTAAGGCTCCTGACTTTCCTTTGGCTCAGTGACTTTTGGATTTCCAAGTTTTTCCCTTTCCATTTCTCTCTATTCTGCCTCTCCCTTCCTAGGATCTCCACCTTCACTCTAATTTTTAAATCTTTCTCCCACATGCCTGGACCCAGGCCCAGTGAGTCCCTCTCCTTCCACCCTCACCCTTTCAGTTCTCAGCCCCCATATTACGAATTTCCATGCTACTCTCATGCACGGCTTTACCTCCACTCTACCTTTACTAGAAACCTAGGGATGTACTTCTTTATGTACCATCTCTACAACTGGATAATTCAATTCCTCATCTATTTATCCTTCATCAGTTATTAATTACCGGTGACATGCTCGGCACTGCCTCCTCCAGCTACTGTTCTACAGTGGAAATCCCATCCTCTGAGGGCTCATCATTGTTTGGATTGAGCTAAGGATTGATCTGTCTTTCAGATTCTTAGATGCCCTTCCTTGTCACCAACTTATTTTTCATCTCAGTTAACTTCTTGACTTCTAGACTGTTGGCTTCTAAAAACGACAACATCCTTGCGTGGCACTCAGCTTCTCTGAGAACTCGCTGGTTTCTACACCGCTAAACCACCATTGTCTCTGCACCCAGACCATCTTCCTCTTGCCTGACTTTCCTCACCCCTGCCGAGCTTCTGCATCTCAGGGTAAATAGAATGATTAAGCCTTAAATATGTGATTTATATCTTCAAGGGTGTGTTAGCATTCCCTTCTCATTCGATTCACTGTTTCAAACGGTGAACCGATCAGTATGGAAAACCTATTTTTGCAATGATCTCCAATACTTTGCTTTTATATAATTTTTATATTTTCATAATACCAAATATTACTTAAAATCTTGGCCCCTCTAAACAATTTTTTACCCTTTTCATATTCTGTCATCCTAGAAAATGTGTAACTTGTGCCAATAACAGGATGGGCTGCGAGCATGTTTGTGTTCTCCGCCATTACCTACTCGCATTACCGTTAATTTATTTAGATCGGATTTGAACAGCCTTTGGTCAAAATGATCTCTTCCAGCCCAGAAGCTTCTGATTATGCCAGCAAAATCATGTTTACTTCACAGTCTCTGTGTGATATTCTTTTCCTGCTTTCCACATGACAGCCCTGAATACAGACCTGGACTCAGCCTCTTATTTTAAACCTTTCTACCTTGAAAAGACTAGTCACAAAATAGTGTCCACAGTACCATTCACTTTATTTTTTTTTAACTTTTTATGTTCATTTATTGGTGCATTGTAAATTATAATTATACATTTTGATATATGTCAGGGTATGAACATCATACATGCACACATTGCACATTTAGCCCTCCCTCCAATCCCACCCTATTCCCTCCCCCTTCCCTCCCTTTCATGCTCCAGATAGTGATTGAGTCTTATAGGTTTGTGTA
>PVJS01059533.1:0-11494 GCA_004027185.1 Glis glis
TTATACTTTATTTTGAAACCGGGTCTCACAAAGTTGTGGAGGGCCTCACTAAGTAGAGAGAAAGAGAGAGACAGGGAGAGAGAGAGAGAGAGAGAGAGAGCCGAGGCTGACCGTGAACCCGGATCCTCCGGTCTCCGCCTCCCAAAGTACTGGGATTACAAGCCTGCGCCACCACGCCCGGCTTTTATTTTTTATTTTGAAACAGGGTCTCACTAAATTGCTGAGTCTCGCTAAATTTCAAACCTGGATCCTTCTGTTTCAGCCTCCCAAGTACTGGGATTAGAGGTGTGTGCCACCACATATGGTTATTTTAAACATCTCTAGCTATGGGGTGGAGACTGAGTGGCAGGAAACAGGCCTATGAGGAGGCTGTGGCATCAGTCGCCCAAGTGGGAGACAATGTGTCCTGGATGAGCCTGGAAGCAATGGAGAGGGAGGGAACTGAAAAGGATTTGGATGATATTCATCAGTGAGGCTAGAAAGAACAGATTGGAAATGGAAATGAGGAGGGGATGGCACAGGGTTTTTAGCTGCTACAGCTAGGTGGAACATGGTAGTGGTGCTTACAAGAAATGGTATTGCAAAGTGCATCCTAGCATGGATGCAGGGACTAGATTGCCTAATTTGATTCCCAGTGCTGGTACTCTGGCTATGTGACCCCAGGGAAGGAACCTGTCCTCTCTGTGCCTCTGTTTGTGCATCCATAAAATAAGGATAATAGCAGCATCCATTCCATAGGGTTAATGTGAGGATTAGAGGGTTTGTCAAGCTTTTAAAATTGCCAGGTACAGTGGCACACACTTGCAATACAAGTACTTGGGAGGCTGAGACAGGAGGATCACAGGTTCATGGCCAGCCTCAGCTACTTAGTGAGACCCTGTTTCACAATAAAGAATAAAAAATAGGGTTGGGGGTGTAGCTCGGAGATAGAATGCCCCTGGGTTCAATCCCCAGCACCAAAAAAATAAATAAAATTGCCTGGCAGAAACATTCTGCTCTTCATTGCTTCTACAGACATGGGAGTCTAAGGAGCCATATTTGGAAAGCAAAAAGCAGGTGATCCACTTTAGAGTATAAGGAGCCTTCTCTCCACCCAGTGGGCACCCCTCTTTCCCAAGGCTGACCACCCACCTCAGCAGCCCCTTCCCTGACCCCCACTCACAAACATCCCCGGTGGATCCTGTAACTTCTCCCTCCAGGCCCCTTACCTTCTCTCCCCCTGTGCTGAGCCTTAGCGGGGGCAGAAAGGGGTCATAAAGGACCCGCTTCAGCTCCACATCCACAGGGCTCTGCCGCTTCCCCACAGCACACAGACTCCAGGCTGCATTCACCAGGCCCCAGAAGG
The DNA here is from genome assembly GCA_004027185.1 of Glis glis. NCBI lineage: Eukaryota > Metazoa > Chordata > Mammalia > Rodentia > Gliridae > Glis > Glis glis. Next base: position 1,346 of record PVJS01059533.1, read on the forward strand.
GAGGCCCTGGAGACGGGAGGACAAACAATCAGAAATGGGGGCTGGGAGTCAATCTGGGATCTGTTGAGTGGGCTGGGGTCTGAGGGAGGAGGGCTGGAGTCTGGACCCCTGGGTCTGAGGGAGGAGGTCTGGGGCCTAGAATCCTGGGTCTGAGGCAGGAGGTGGCTGGGATCCAGAATTCGGTGTCCTAGAAGAATCCTGGAATAGTTTCCTACCCCCCCCCACACACACACCTCCAAGCCTCTCCTTTCCTTGATCCAGCCCATCTTAAAGTCATTGTGGAAAGAACTACAACTCCCAGCAGGCTTTAGGGCTGCAACCTTCTTGTCCCCCACCCTCCTGCCCCAAGGCCCCATGGGAGTTGTAGTTCTCATGGTCTCCCTAGTCCCGAAGCTGGATAATGAATGTATTAGGGAGAGGAGTTGCAGGAGAGAGCTGGACCAGGCGGGACGGGGCCACCCAGCCTCTGGCTCCCAGTAGGAGCCAGGACCAGCCTCTCCCTGCACACACTCACTTACTCTCCACCCCCACACTTTCTTTCCTTCCACTCACTCCCACTCACTACTTGAAATGCGCATGTATAATGTCCCATGGTGAGCCGCTGGGGTTGAGAGGCTGGGCCTCGCTCCTGAGGGAGGGAGGAGGGGGCTGGGATTCCTGATCCAGGGGTGAGGGGAGAGGGCTGGGGACCCAGACTCCTGGGTCTGAAGAAAGAGGCCTCTGGGGGGAGAGGGAGGACTCCTGGATCCCCGCCCTGGCTGCACCTGGCACGAAGTTTCCCTGGAGATTATCCTTGTAGCTCCACCAGTCCTCGGGGTCAGGTGCTGGTCCGATGTGAGCTGGGAAGAGAGGAGCCTGAATCCCTCTCCTTGGCACCCCACCCCCACCCCGCCCTCAGGGGCTCCTGCCCGGTCCCCCGGGTCTTACCTGCCGCCCCCAGTGCGGCCCAGAGTACCAGCGCGCGAGGGGCGCTCAGACGAGCTGCAACCCCCATCCCCGGGAGGCCTCGGAGCGACCCCTTCCCAATGCCCTGCCCCCCTCAGTTCCTCCCTCCTCTCTTTCTGGGATCCGGTACCTCCAGGACTTCCAGCCTTCCTCTCCTCCCCGCAGGGAATCCCAGCTTCCAAACGCCAGGGACTTAGACCTCCGACCCACTCCTCTCCCTTCTCTCTGCGCCCTTCCTTCCTCCTCCCTTCGTCTCGCCCCCAGCCCTCCACTCTCCCTCTACCTCCAGATCCTCCTCTCTGCCTCTGCTTGCCCCGGGGTTCCCTCTTGGCTTCCAATCCACACCCCCTCTTCGTTTCTTTTCATTCAGCTCCCCCAAGCCACCTAACTCCGCGTCTGCATCCTGCCCCTCTCACCTCCTCCTCCCTCTCCCTCCTCTGCCGCTGCCTCGGGCTTCTCCCTTCTCTCCTTCACCTCCTCCCGCTCCCCTCTCGGTCGGCCTCCAGCTTTGCGCTCCCTCCCCGCCTCCTCCTCTCCAGCCTTCTCTCCGCTCCTCGCCTCTCTTCTCTCGGCCCTTCCTCCCCCTCCCCCGTGTTATTTAATTTTTTTTTTTTTTTTTTTTTTTGGTTGGGGAGGATGATCTCACAGCAGCGAACACTCCCCGGCTGGGGGGTGCGCAAGGGACAGTATGGGGGTCGCGGGGGCCCAGCCGCGCGCACGGAGCCCCGGGGTGGGGTGGTCCGGACACCTGGGGCCGGGAACTGGGAGATCCGTCCTCTGCAGAAAGGGAGGGGGCGCGCAAGGTGGAGCCGGGAGAGTTGAGGAGTCTCCGCGCGCCCAGCGCGCTGGCACTGAGGAGCGGGGTCCCCCCAGCTCGCGGGGACCCAGCCCCGAGCCGCCCCGGCTCTCTGCCCCCGCCCGGGCTCCGCTCGGTCCTCCGCCTGGGGCTGCCTTAACGGCCGGGGATCCCCTGGGAGACGGGGGTGCGGTGAGAGCCGCTGGCCGGGAGAGGGAGGCAGAGACCTGGCGAGGGACTCTGGCGGGGATGTGGCGCCGGGAGGGCCAGGCGGGAGCTGTAGGTGAGGAGCCGCCAGCGCACAGGCTGGGGCGGGGAAGGCAGCTGGGGAGACCGAGACATGGCGGAGGCAGAAGCTTTATCTAGAGATGCGAGAACAAGATGCCAGGCAGGAAAGAAGGGAGAGAGACAGGCACACACAAACACAGAGGCAGAGAGAGGAGACAGAGACACACAGATGCAGGAAGACAGAGATACAGAGAGACAGGCAGGGAGATACACTTGATAGAAGTGGAGAGAGCCAGAGACAGAAAGACCCACCACATCGGGTTAGAGAAGCCAGGCAGGAGGCAGGCAGAAACAGAAGCGGAAGAGCCGGGCATATTGGCACGTGCCTATAATTTTATTTATTTATTTATCTCTATTTCTTTATTATTTATTTTGCGGTACCGGGGATTGAACCCAGGGGCATTCTACCTCCGGGCTACACCCCACGCCCTATTTTTTTATTCTTTATTTTGAAACAGGGTCTCACTAAGTTGTGGAGGGCCTCACTAAGGCTGGCCCGGAATCCGGATCCTCCCGTCTCAGCCTCCCAAGTACTGGGATTACAAGCGTGCTCCACCACGCCTGCATCACCACACCCGGCTTATTCTTTATTTTGAAACAGGGTCTCCCTAAGTAGCTGAGGCTGGCCACGAACCTGAGATCCTCTTGTCTCAGCCTCCCAAGTACTGGGATTACAAGCATGCGCCACCATACCCGCTACACTCAGCAGTTTAAGGAGGCCCTTGGCAACTTAGTGAGATCCTATTTAAAAAAAAAAAAAATGGGGAAGCCGGGTGTGGTGGCACATTGCTTGTAATCCCAGTACTTGGGAGGCTGAGACAGGAGGATCTGGGTTCGCAGCCAGCCTCAGCTACTTAGTGAGGCCTCCACAACTTAGTGAGACCCTGTCTCAAAATAAATAATAAAAAAAATAGGGCTGGGGGTGTAGCTCGGAGGTAGTATGCCCCTGGGTTCAATCCCCAGTACCGCAAAAAGAATGGGGGCACCTGGGGTGTGACTCATAGGTAGAATGCCCCTGGGTTTAATCCCCAGTACCCCCTCACAACACATATCACACACACACAGATCTAGAGATGGAAAGAGACCATCAGAGACAGAGTGTGACCCAAGAAAGCAAGTATGTATTAATTATCCATTGCTGCATAACAAATTAACCCTAACACATAGTGGTTTAAAATGACAATTGTTAGCAAGGCACGGTGGCGCAAGCTTATAATCCCAGTACTTGGGAGGCTGAGACTGGAGGGAGGATCTGAGTTCGCAGCCAGCCTCAGCTACTTAGTGAGGCCCTCCGCAACTTAGTGAGACCCTGTTTAAAATAAAGAATAAAATAGGGTTGGGGGTGTAGCTCAGAGGTAGAATGGCCCTGGGTTCAATCCCCAGTAACACACACACACACACACACACACACACACACACCCCGAAGACAATTGTTTATCACAATAACTGAGGGTTAGGAATTGGGGAGTGGCTAACTGGGGCCCAGGGTCTCAGGAGTGGCAGTTAAGCTATTCACTGGGAATCAAGTCATCTGAGGCCTTTACTATCTGGTCTCCCAGAGTTACACAAGTTCTACTTCTGGGAAATGAGTCACTTAGTCCAGCTGTGCTCAAAGGAGAAGAGATGAGGTGCCCCAGGTGAAGTGAAGAACATGTAAAAATATGTGGACCTCACCCAGCGCTGTGGCGCACACCTGTAATCCCAGCACTTGGGAGACTGAAACAGGAAGATCACAGTTTGAAGGCCAACCTCAACAATTTAGCAAGACCCTGTTTCAAAATAAAAAATAAGGACTGGGAGAGGAGCTCAGAGCTAGAATTCCCCTGAGCTCAATCCATAGTACCAAAAAAAAAAAAAAAAGTGTGGACTTATTTTAGAGCCAACCCCAGTGGGGAGAGGAAAAGAGAGACAGAGTGGTGGAGAAACACGGACTGATAGGACTGGTGAGGCTTAGAGGTCAATGAGATGCTCAGGAAAACCGAGGAGCTTGAGAGACAGAAGGAGCCAGAGACGGGGCACAGGAGGAGATACTGAGAACCCCCACAGTCATTGTAACAGCATCTGCCAGAGAACAGCACTTGCTGCAGCCCAGCCAAGGCTCCCAGCACTTTCTATACACTTACCATGTCACCCGCACAGCTTCAAGATAAAATGTGTTACTGTCCCATTTTACAGATGAGCTCCTGAAGTCTCTCCCTAGGGGTTCTGCTGCTTCCAGCTGCCTGGAGACACCTGGATTTTCTGCAATGCTCACAGAAGGTCTCATATCCTCCATGGGGTCTCACCTGACCTCCCAGGCGTGGCCAGGTACCTCTTTTAGGCTCCTGTGGTGCCCTTGCTGCCTCAGTGATCATACATCACACCATGGGGAATTGTACCCAGGGCTGTCCCTACAGTGTACACTGGGCAAGTCCTGGGCCTGACTGGGTGGGGTCTCAGTGCCAGCCTTTCCCAGGAAGACTTCAAGAGAATATGTTAGCTGGGTGTGGTGGCACACACGTGTAATCCCAGTACAGGAGGACTGCAGGTTTGAGGACAGACTCAGCAATTTGGCAAGACTCTCAGCAACCTAGCAAGACCCTGTTTCAAAAAATAAGAAATAAAAAGGGTTGGGGGTGTACCTCAGAGGTAGAACAACCCTGGGTTCAATTCCCAGTACCAAAAAAAAAAAAGAGAGAGAATATATTAAAGCTGGGCATGGTGGCTCATGCCTATAATTCCAGTACCTGGAAGGTTGAGTCAGGAGGATTGCAGGTTTGAGGAGACCCTTAGTAAGTTAGCAAGACCCTGTTTCAAAATAAAAAATAAAAAGGGGTGGGGGTATAGCTCAGAGGTAGAATGGCCCTGGGTTCAATCCCCAGTACCACACACATAATAAAAAGATTATGTTTAGGGGGCCGGGCTTGATGGCACATGCCTCTAATCCCAGTAATTGGGAGACTGAGACAGGAGGATAAAAGGATCAAGGACAGCCTCAGCGACATAGCATAAAAAGGACTGGGGTGTCATTTGGAGGTAGAATGCCCCTGGGTTCAATCCCCAGTACCACCACCCAAAAAAAAAATAATAATAATGTTTAGGGAGTGTGGGGGTAGATTTAGTGATAGAGCATGTATTTAGCATGTGTGAAGTCCTGGGTTCCATCCCAGCACTGAAAATTTTTTTAAAAGAGAGAGAGAAGCCGGGCATGGTGGTGGATGCTTGTAATCCCAGTCCTTGGGAGGCTGAGACAGGAGGATCACAGGTTCGAGGCCAGCCTTAGCAATTTAGTGAGACCCTGTATCCAAATAAAATATAAAATTAGGCTGAGGGTGTGCTTGGAGATAGAACGCAACTGAGTTCCATCCCCAGTACCAAAAAAGAGAGAGAGAAGCTTGGCCGCCATCTGTGAACTTGGGCAAGTCACTTGACCTCTGTGTGCCTCAACTTCCTCCTCTGTAAAATGGGAACAGTCCCTGCCCTTCCCTACCTCACAGGCATATTGTGAGAATAGATGAGGTAATGTATTTTCATTAATTAATTAATTAATAAGAGCGAGAAGCCGGGCGTGGTGGTGCACATTTGTAATCCCAGTACTTGGGAGGCTAAGACAAGAGGATCACAGGTTTAAGGACAGCCTCAGCAACTACTGAGACTCATCAACCAAGAGAGACCCTGTTTCAAAATAAAAATAAAATAGGGCTGGGGGTGTGGCTTGGGGGTAGAATACCCCTGGGTTCAATCCCCAGTATCACACACACAACAAAGAGAGAGAGAGGGCCAGGCGTGGTGGCGCACGCTTGTAATCCCAGTACTTTGGGAGGTGGAGACCGGAGGATCCGGGTTCGCAGCCAGCCACAGCGCTCTCTCGCTCTCTCTCTCTCCCTGTCTCTCTCTCTCTCTCTCTCTACTTAGTGAGGCCCTCTGCAACTTCATGAGACCCGGTTTCAAAATAAAGTATAAAAAATAGGGCCGGGGGTGTAGCGCGGAGGTAGAACGCCCCTGGGTTCAATCCCCGGTACCGCAAAAAAAAAGAGAGAGAGAGAGAGAGAGAGAAAGAAGGCAGGTGCAGTGGCTCATGCCTGTAATCCCAGTGACTCAGGCAGCTAAGGCAGGAGGATTGCAAGTTTGAGGCCAGTGTTCACAACTTAGCAAGACCCTGTTTCAAAATTTAAAAATAAGGCTGGGCATGGTGGCATATGCTTGTAACCCCAGTACTTGGGAGGCTGAGACAGGAGGATCGAAGGTTCACGGCCAGCCTCAACAACATGAAGCCCTCCGCAATTTAGTGAGGCCCTGTTTCAAAATAAAAAATAAAATAGGACTGGGGGTGTAGCTCAGAGGTAGAACACCCTTGAGTTCCATCCCCAGTACCGCAAAAATAAATAAATAAATACCAGGCATGTTGGCACATGCTTGTAATCCCAGTACTTGAGAGGCTGAGACAGGAGGATTGCAGGTTTGAGGACAGCCTCAGCAAGTAGTGAGCCTCTCATCAACCTAGCGAGACTCTGTTTGGCTCAAAATAAAAATAAAATAGGGCTGGGGGTGTAGCTAGGAGGTAGAATGCCCCTGAATTCAATCCCTAGTACCACAAAAAAATAAATATATAGGCAGGCGTGGTGGCGCATGCTTGTAATCCCAGTACTTGGGAGGTTGAGACAGGAGGATTGCAGGTTTGCAGCCAGCCTCAGCAACTTGTGAGGCCCTCTGCAACTTAGTAAGACCTTGTTTCAAAATGAAGAATAAAATGGGGCTGGGGTGCAGCTCAGAGGTAGAATGCCCCTGGGTTCCATCCCTAGTACCACACACACACACAAAAAAAAAAGTAAATAAATAAATAAGTAAATAAATAAATAAATAAATAAAAGAGCTGAGGATGTAGCTCAGTGGGAGAGTGCCCCTGGGTTCAACCCCCAGTACTACACACACACACACACACACACACACACACACACACACACACCTCATCACCTCCCACCAAGATCCTCCCCCAGCTCTCTCCAAGCCCATTCCTCACACGTTCCGGGGGGGGGGGGTCTTTCATACCCAGAGTTGAGCCTGCTTCTCCCCTGGCTCCCCATCACCTTTGGACAAACAAAGTCCCTGCTCCCAGCTTTTCTTGTCTTGACCACAAATTCCTCCTCTGCCTTCAAAAACCCATCTCTGGGAGCCGTCTACCGATCTGCAGGCTGGGTGAGCTTCCTCAGTGAACAGAGGCACTGCAGTGAGGAAAACCGCTCATATCACCCTGTTGTAACACTCTTTGTCTCTCACATGGGGCTGACCTTGCATCTCCCAGCTCACAAACCTCCCATGGCTCCCCAGTGCCCCCAGGGCAGTGGGGAAAACCCAGGCTTTCAGCCTGGCCTTAGTGACCCCGCATGTCCTGGCCACCCCCAAATCCTAGCCTCATCTCTATTTTACTACACCAGGACCTCTGGACATCTTCACAAACTGGTTCCTTTACCTGGGTCTTCCTTTCCCCCTTCTCTACTGGGCAAATTTCTACTCAAACCTCCATGCACTCAGGAATCCCACCAGGAAGCCATCTGGCAATGCCACTGATGGACTGGGGCCTCCTCTGAGCTCTGGAAGCCACCTGTGTCACCTCCATTATAGTACACAGACAGGCTGGGCTCTGTGCCTGGAGGGGGAGGGAACGAATGGCCAGGCCGGAGGTGGTCCCAGATGTGGATTTCACGCCTATTCGTCTCGGGCGCTGGGAACAAAGTTTGGGTCATAAGAAACATATGGGACTTGCCCTCCTCCATGCTTTTATCTCCTACCTCCCCGCTCCTGAGTGGGAGTCGGCAGGGCCAGGATTCTCCAGGCCCAGGTGGTTCCCACAGTCCCTCTGGGCCTCCTCAGCCCTCTCTCCTGGCCCTCAACTCCCACTACCCTGGGAGTCCAGCAAAAGCCTCTCCATCTGGGTTGTCCCTTCTGGGCTCTCCTCTCCTGGGGGAGATGCAGTCTCTGCATGTTTAATTTTTTTGTTGTTTTTGTTTTTTGTACTAGGGAATGAACCCAAGGGCATTCTCTGAGCTACACCCTAGTCCTTTTTATTTTGAAACAGGGTCTCACTAGTTGATGAGGCTGTCCTCGAACCTGCGATCCTCCTGTCTCAGCCTCCTGAGTACTGAGATTACAGGCATGCACCACCATGCCTGGCTTGCATGTTTAAATAACAACAAACTCATATGGTTCTTACTCTGCACCAAGCAATGTGCTAAACCCATTATGTGGGGCAGGGGATATAGCTCAGAGAAGGAGCGCTTGCCTAGCTTGCCAACACCCTGGGTTTCATCCCCAGTACCACAAACAAAACAAAACACAACTCCTTTCTCAAAGCCAATTGCCTTTCAAAAAATGGCACTCTGAAATGATTATCATGATTATTAGCCATTAAAAATGAATAAAATAATCAGAAACACATGGGGCCCCTTTCCCATGCCAAAACAAGATATATCCACCCAGGACCTGGGAATGGGACCTTAGTTGTCAAAGGGGTCTTTGATAACTGCAATGGAACCCAGGGGTGCTCTACCAAACTACATCCCCACTCCGTGTGTGTGTGTGTGTGTGTGTGTGTGTGTGTGTGTGTGTGTGTGTTACTGGGGATTGAACCCCGGGGCATTCTACCTTTGAGCTACACCCCCAGCCCTATTTTACTTTATATTTGGAAACTGGGGCTTGTTAAGTTGCTGAGGGCCTCTCTAAGTTGCTGAGGCCTGGCTTTGAACCTATGATCCTCCTGTCTCAGCCTCCCAAGTACCCAGCTCCTGTATGTATGTATATATGTATGTATGTATGTATGAATGTATGTATGAATGAATTTTGTGGTGCTGGGGATTGAACCCAGGGGCATTCTATCTCTGAGCTATGCCCCCAGCCCTATTTTTTATTATTTATTTATTCATTCATTCATTCATTTTTGGGGTGGTGCTGGGAATAGAACCCAGAGGCATTCTACCTCCAAGCTACACCACCCAGCCCTATTTTACTTTTTATTTGGAAACAGGGTCTTGCTAGGTTGCTGAGAGCCTCACTAAGTTGCTGAGGCTGGCCTCCAACCTGTGATCCTCCTGTCTCAGCCTCCCATGTACTAGGATTACATGCCTGTGCCACCACACCCGGCCTATTTTATTTTTTATTTGGAAACAGGGTCTCACTAAGTTGCTGACAGCCTCATTAAGTGCTTAGGCTGGCCTTGAACCTGCGATCCTCTTGTCTCAACCTCCCAAGTACTGGGACTACAGGTGTGTGCCACCATGCTCTGCCCCATTCCTTTTTATTTTTATTTTTATTTTTATTATTGTGGGGGGGTACTGGTGGTTGAACCCAGGGGCATTCTACCTCTGAGCTACACCCCAGCCCTATTTCTTTCTTTCTTTTTTTTTTTTTGTAGTACTGGGGAACCCTGGAACCATCTATCTCTGGGTTATGCCCTCAGCCCTATTATTATTACTATTATTATTATTATTATTATTATTTTATGGTCCTGGGGATTGAACCCAGGGGCATTCCACCTCTGAGCTACACCCCCAGTCCTATTTTTTGTTCTTTATTTGTTTGAAACAGGGCCTCACTAAGTTGCTGAGGCTGGCTGAAAATCTGCAATCCTCCTGTCTCAGCCTCTTAAGTATTGGGATTACAAGCATGCTTCACCACGTCCAGCTTATTTTTTATTTTGAAACAGGGGCTCACTAAGTTGCTGAGAGCCTAAGTTGCCGAGGCTGGCTTCAAACCTGTGATCCTCCTGTCTCAGCTTCCCAAGTACTGGGATCACAGGCGTGCGTCACCATGCCCAGCCTATTTTTTATTTTTATTTTGAAACAGGGTCTCACTAGGTTGATGAGAGTCTCACTACTTATTGAGGTTGTCCTCAAACCTGTGATCTTCCTGTCTCAGCCTCCCAAGTACTGGGATCACAGGATGCACCACCATGCCTGGCAGCAAGAGAAATTCAGTGTGAAAGGGGCTCGACTGACCATTGCTGACTTTGAAGATGGAGGAATAGGGCATGAGCCAAGGGATGGGGGCAGCCTCTAGAAGCTGGGAATGGAAAGGAAACAGATACTCCCCTGAAGGATCTGAGTGCAGCCTTGTTAGCACCTTTTTTTTTTTTTTTTTTTTTTTTT
>PVJS01059534.1:0-11494 GCA_004027185.1 Glis glis
TTTTTTTTTTTTTTTTTTTTTTTTTTTTTTATTTTTTTGTGGTACCAGGGATTGAACTCAGGGGCGTTCTACCTCCGCGCTACACCCCCGGCCCTATTTTTTACCCTTTATTTTGAAACCAGGTCTCACGAAGTTGCGGAGGGCCTCACTAAGTAGCTGAGGCTGGCCGCGAACCCGGATCCTCCGGTCTCCACCTCCCAAAGTACTGGGATTACAAACATGCGCCACCACGCCCGGCGTTATTTTTCGTTTTGAAACAGATTCTCGCTAGGTTGCTGAGAGTCTCACTACTTGCTGAGGCTGTTCTTGAACCTGCGATCCTCCTGTGTCATCCTCCCAAGTACTGGTATTACAGGCATGCGCCACCACGCCCGGCTTTATTTTTTGTTTTGAAACAGGTTCTCGCTAGGTTGCTGAGAGTCTCGCTACATTGCTGAGGCTGTTCTTGAACCTGCAATCCTCCTGTGTCATCCTCCCAGGTAATGGGATTACAGGCATGTGCCACCACGCCCGGCTAATAAGAACGTCCTTACAGTTTACCTTTCTTCATAGATTCTTTTTCCATGCCCTCCTTGTATGTGTACAGGAGTTCGTCAACTTCATTCAGATCCAGGAAGCCTGAGCCGTCACTGTCCCACTTCTGAAAGAGGGCTTCTAGAAGAAGCCCCCGTCGGACTTGGAAAGCATTCTGTCTAACCTAGAATACAAACAAACAGGGTAACAAGACACAGAAGACACACTGTTCATTGTGCGAGCCAGCATCCTGTGTTTATTCAAAGAAAAAGTGCAGCACCTTTTATAGAAACAGCTTTACCTGGGGGCTAACCATGGTATCAGTGGAAACCGCAGTGATTCATTTTGAACCCCCTAAATGTAATTTCCTTGTTTCACTTCTAGACCAAAACCACCCAGGAATTCTCTGCATCATACTACGGCACAGTAGCTTAGGAAAGGTACTATACTCCTTAAGAATCTTTGATTATTTCTTTTTTTTTTTTTTTTTTTTTGCGGTACCGGGGATTGAACGCAGGGGCGTTCTACCTCCGCACTACACCCCCAGCCCTATTTTTTATACTTTATTTTGAAACCGGGTCTCACGAAGTTGCGGAGGGCCTCACTAGGTAGAGACAGAGAGAGAGAGAGAGAGAGAGCTGAGGCTGGCCGCGAACCTGGATCCTCTGGTCTCCGCCTCCCAAAGTACTGGGATTACAAGCGTGCGCCACCACGCCCGGCTTGATTATTTCTTTCTACTTCCTCCTTGGTTATTAAAAATGTGATAAATAGCTGGGCGTGGTGGCACATACCTATAATCCTAGTACTTGGGAGGCTGAGACAGGAGGATCAAAGTTTCAAGGCCAGCCTCAGCAACTTAGTGAGGCCCTCCGCAACTTAGTGACACCTTATTTCAAAATAAAAATTGGGCTGGAGGTGTGGCTCAGAGGTAGAATGCCCCTGGGTTCCATCCCCAGTGCCACACACACACACACATATGTGATAAACACATGGGGCGCTCTCACGGGCTTCTTGGGGAGATGTTTTTTGTAATAAAAGGAAACGAATGACAGTGATCAAACAATGCAAAAATGTCTATGGTAAACATCTTTAAGCCGGACGTGGTGCCACATGCTTGTAATCCCAGTAATTGGAGGCCGAGACAGGAAGATTACAGGTTCAAGACTCAGCAATTTAACAAGACCCTGTTTCAAAGTAAAAAAATAAAATCAGGCTGGGGGTGTAGCACACACACACAAAAATCCTTTATATTTAACATTGACTTGACATTAATTTTATTTACCTTTTAATTTTTTTTTGTGTGTGTGTGTGTGTGTGTGTGTATGTGTGTGGCATTGGGAATTGAACCCAGGGGGCATTCTACCTCTGAGCTACACTCTCGGCCCTACTTTTAAATTTTTTTTTCATGGTACTTTATTTTGAAACAGGGTCTCACTAAGTTGCAGACAGCCTCACTAAGTAGCTGAAGCTAGCCAAGAACCCAGATCCTCCGGTGTCAGCCTCCCAAGTACTGGGATTACAAGCGTAATCCCACCACGCCCAGCTCCACATATTTCTTTTACTGTGTATGTGGTATTGGAGATTGACCCTAGGGGCATTATACATCTGAGCTACACACCCAGCCCTATTTTTATTTTTATTTTGAAACAGGTTCTCTCTAGGTTGATGAGAGTCTCACTACTTGCTGAGGCTGTCCTCAAACCTGTGGTCCTCCTGTCTCAGCCTCCCAAATATTGGGATTATAGGCGTGCACTACCACACCCGGCTAATTCACATATTTCATATAGGAGAGAATAAATTGTTCACATAAGGTAATGTATATGTATTTATCTATCAACTAAGAAAGAAGTTCCTAGGAAATATGTGCTACCTGAGTGAACATGAATAAAAATATATACTCAAGCCTTAATCATATCCTTAGGTGTATACATTTTACTCAGCAGACAGTGCACACATACAACTTTGCACATACACATGTCTGTTCCTCAAGCTTCAGAGGAGGAAAAACAAAGCTGTACAATAAACCATCTCCTGCCAAGAGTAATCATGTCATGATTAGGGGAATGAGTTCTCTGGAGTGTGCGCTTAGAATATTTGCCAATAAGCCAAGTGTGAAGGTGCACGCTTGTAATGACAGTACTTGGGAGACTGAGACAGGAGGATCGCAGGTTCGAGGACAGCCTCAGCAAGTAGTGAGACACTCAGCAGCCTACAAGACCCTGTTTCAAAATAAAAATAAAATAGAACTGGGGGTGTAGCTTGGAGGAAGAATGCCCCTGAGTTCAATACCCAGTACCACACACACACACACACACACACACACACACACACACACAGAATATTTGCCAATAAACAAGATATTTGATGGTTATGTTAGTGATATGTTTGGAGGTAAATTTTTTTAGAAGAGCCAAACTAGGAGCAACTGAGGTGGTGAGATTTATTTATAATATTAACCTCACTTGTTTCATTGATAAGTAGTATTACCCACCTGTTCTAAGGCACTCATTTTTTCTTCTTTGGTTTCAACATAGCCCTTCTTAAAAAAAGAGGTGAGAGTCTCGCTGACCCTTAAGGGGGTATCTTCACCAACAAATGTCTCCAGGAGTTGCACAAATTGGAGCAGATTGAGGGAAACTCCATTGAAAGCACTCCTACCTTTGACTTCCTTGTAAGACAGAATATTTCTGATGGTTGAATGTAGTTCTGTGAAGCAGGAAACATATACTAAGTGGTAAAGTGAACAATTCTCTCAAATCTTAGGGGAAATAATTGAGTACCCACTATAATAGACATCTGATATTGTTTTGATTTTTTTGTTGTTGTTGTTTTGGTGCTGGAGATTGGACCCAGGGTCTTACACATGCTAAACGCATGTTCTACCCCTGAGCTAAACCCCTAGCCCCAACATCTACTATTTTTGACTGTCAGGAATCCATGCTCCCTTCATCCATCTTTATTTTATTTTATTTTTTTTGCAATACTGGGGATTGAACCCAGGGGCATTCTACCTCTGAGCTCCAACCTCAGTCCTATTTTTTATTCTTTATTTTGAAACAGGGTCTCACTAAGTTGCAGAAGGCCTCACTAAGTAGCTGAGGCTGGCCGTGAACCCAGAATCTCCTGTCTCAGCCTCCCAAGTACTTGGATTATGAGCATGCGCTACCACACCCGGCTCATCTTTTTTTTTTTTTTAAACATCTTTTCATAGCCAGGCATGGTGGTGCATGTCTTTAATCCTAGTACTTGGGAGGCTGAGACAAGAGAATCACAGGTTTGAGGATAACCTCAGCAAAGTAGCAAAATTCTCAGCAATCTACAAGACTCTATTTCAAAAAAATAAAAAATAAAAAGGTCTGGTAGCTCAGAGGTAGGATGTCCCTGGGTTCAATCTCCAGTAACACACACCACCACCACCACCACCACCACCACCACCACCACCACCACCACCATCAACAACAACAACAACAACAAAACAAACACACACAAAAATCTTCTCCACTGTCAGTTCCAGGGAGTCAGGTGGTACCAAGCCTCCCCACCCTTCCTTGCTCCATGGATGTGTGCTGTAGGTCTGGCCAAAGAGTTATATATGACAGCAATGTGACCCAATTATAGGTCCATGAGAATCAGCTCTAGAACTTTCAGTAGAACTATCAGGGGAGAATCATTCTTTTTGTACTCTGTTGCTGAACTAGTAGGATATAAGTTTAGAGATGCTCCTGTGGCCAATTTTGTCACAATATGGAGAAAACTGCCTAAAATTAAAAATGACACAGAGAAGGACAGGGCTAGAAGGCAGGGAGACAGTGTCCTGCTATTGTTGCTTGTTTGTTTTGTTTTTTGGGGTACTGGGGATTGAACCCAGGGGCGTTCTACCTCCGAGCTACACCCCCGGCCCTATTTTTTATTCTTTATTTTGAAACTGGGTCTCACGAAGTTGCAGAGGGCCTCGCTAAGTAGCTGAGGCTGGCCGCGAACCCGGATCCTCCAGTCTCAGCCTCCCAAATACTGGGCTGCTATTGTTGAATCCAGTTGTACCTCAAGCCAATTATTCTCTGGACTTCCCAGTTAAATAAATTGGTAAATGCTACCACTATAATTCCTCCCCCTGAGAATGTTGACTAATATATTTATCTTGAAACATAATGTTACAACACAAACTATATTTCCTAAAACATCAGCCTATTATGTTTGATATATTCATTGGTTCAATCATTCATGCTTGTTATACCTTCTATATGAGATTTGATGTAACTTAAAAAAGATTACCCATGCAATTCTTTTTTTGTGTGTGTGTGGTACTATGGATTGAACCCAGGGGCATTCTACCTCCGAGCTATACCCCCAGCCCTATTTTTTATTCTTTATTTTGAAACAGGGTCTCACTAAGTCACGGAGGGCCTCACTAAGTAGCTGAGGCTGGCTACGAAACTGCGATCCTCCAGTCTCAGCCTCCTAAGTACTGGGATTACGAGCATGTGCCACCATGCCCGGTTTTACTCATGCAATTCTTAAAAAAAAAATAGTAGCCCCGTGTGGTGGCACATGCCAATAATTCCAGTATTTGGGAGGCTGAGATAGGATGATCACAGGTTTGAGGCCAGCCTCAGCAATTTAGCGAGATTTTCGGCAACCTAGTGAGATGCCGTTAGGACTGGGAATGTAGTAGAGTTCAGAGGTAGAATGCTCCTGGGTTCTATCTCCAGCACCATAAAAAAAAAAAAAGGAGAAAGGAAGAAAGAAAGAATAGAGTACTAAAGCAAAATTGAAATAAAGACTAGAAAGTAAAACATGCGATAGTAGGCCACAAGAGCTTGATCAATGCTATGCATTTTTTTTTTTTGGGCGGTACCGGGGATTGAACGCAGGGGCGTTCTACCTCCGCGCTACACCCCCGGCCCTATTTTTTATACTTTATTTTGAAACTGGGTCTCAAGAAGTTGCGGAGGGCCTCACTAAGAAGAGAGAGAGAGAGAGCGAGCTGAGGCTGGCTGCGAACCTGGATCCTCCGGTCTCCGCCTCCCAAAGTACTGGGATTACAAGCATGCACCACCATGCCCGGCTAATAATCTGATTTTAAAAAC
The DNA here is from genome assembly GCA_004027185.1 of Glis glis. NCBI lineage: Eukaryota > Metazoa > Chordata > Mammalia > Rodentia > Gliridae > Glis > Glis glis. The sequence goes on from PVJS01059534.1 coordinate 5,601, forward strand.
TATACTAATGTCTTAAGTTTTAAAGCAGAAGAACATTCATCAATATTACATGCCATTGTGTCACCCAAAACATCCATCTTGTATATATCTCGATTCATCGGTTCTCAAGCATGAAATAACGTGAGGATCCCGTTGTGTCTTAGCTCAATCTGGTCTTTCTCGTGGAACACCATAGTAAACAAGCCATCTCTGCTTCTTGGCTCCATTGTTAATATGTACCTGTGAACCTGGAGTTACCACAGATTGAGTTTGCCTGTTTCTCATCTTCAAATTTGATGTACTTCACCCTCCAGTCACAAGTCGAAAGTTCACCTAGTAAAAACACGTTTCATAACATAGTCAATTTAACAACGCTTTCATCATGTTTCTGTCTGAGGGTATGAATGAAAGGAAGACTAAATGGAGAATCACCTGACCATGACTTTCCTTCTATTGTTTGGGACTTGGGTTCACAGGCTCTGTTTTTCTGAAATTCCTTTCTTGCAATATCTAAAAGGTACAAAAGAAAATGCCCATGAATTGTGCATTACATATTCTATTAGATATCCTGAGGTTAATGAATGGGAGAAATGCTTCCCATATAGAAGAGCAAAAACCCTAAGCACTTCCCCATTATGTTGTTTACTAATCAACCAACCACAATCAAATTTCCTTCCTTCCTTCCTTCCTTCCTTCCTTCCTTCATTCCTTCCTTCCTTCTTTCCTTCCTTCCTTCCATATGGTACTGAGGATTGAACTCAGGGGTGCTTTACCATTGAGCTACATCCCCAGCTCTTTATTTGTTTTTTTTTTTTTGAGAAAGGGTCTAAGTTACCCAGGCTGGCCTCGAACTTGCGACCCTCCTGCCTCAACCTCTCGAGTTGCTGGAATTACAGGCCTACGCCACTGCACCCAGCTCACTTACTAACTTTATTGTTGAGAGCAGATGTGTGGCAAATCTGTTTCTCATATCCACATTTATCCATGCAAAATGAGGGATATATTTCCCAGTTTCCCTCACAGTGAGGGATCACTACATGCTTAAATTCCCTCCAATGAGACATGAATACATATTTGAAGTACAAGGTGTTTTGTCTGAAATATGACTTTCAGAAACTCTTCTAGAATATACATCATTTTTTCTAACTGAAAAAAGTAAGACCCATTTTTATAGGTGAAGTAAAATAAATTTTAGAAAGTGGTTTCTAATATCAGATACTACTTTTTTTTGGTACTGGGGATTGAACCCAGACGTAATCTACCTACGAGTACCCCCCAGCCCTATTTTTATTTTTATTTTGAAACAGGGTTTCACTAGGTTGATGAGAGTCTTACTACTTGCTGAGGCTGGCTGTGAACCCACGATCCTCCTGTCTCAGTCTCCCATATACTGGGATTACAGCTGTGTACCACCACGCCTGGCTTCAGATACTACATTTAAAACAAAGGGGCTTCTTCTGACTTTTCAAAACCTAGTTAAAACAATTCTGCATGTAACATTTCTAGATTTCTTCCTTATTAATGAACTTGCAAATGAAATTATAGGTAAATTGACCATAGAGACATTTTGGTGTGCATTTAATTGATTGTTCAAGGTCTAGACATGTCAAGTAGCAAAATATGTCTAAGGTTTGCATGATCTGAAATGTCAGAAAAGATCCTTTTTTTGTTTCTGGTGCTGGGGATTGAACCCAGGGGCATTCTACCACTGAGCTACACTCCCCCCCCAGCCGTTTTTATTTTTTATTTTTTTGTTTTGAAACAGGGTCTAGCTAGTTTGCTGAGAGTCTTGCTATGTTGCTGAGGTTGACCTCAAACCTGCGATTCTCCTGTTTCATCCTCCCAAGTACTGAGACACACCCAGCAGATGCTAATTTATTTTATTTATTTTTATTTATTTTTTGCGGTACCGGGGATTGAACGCAGGGGCGTTCTACCTCCGCGCTACGCCCCCAGCCCTATTTTTTATACTTTATTTTGAGACCGGGTCTCACGAAGTTGCGGAGGGCCTCACTAAGTAGAGAGAGAGAGAGAGCTGAGGCTGGCCGCGAACCCAGATCCTCCGGTCTCCGCCTCCCAAAGTACTGGGATTACAAGCGTGCGCCACCACGCCCGGCCCTTTTTATTTTATTTTGAAACAGGTTCTCACTAAGCTGCTGAGGGCCTCACTAAGTAGCTGAGCCTGGCCTCAAATCAGGGATCCTCCTGTCTCAGCCTTCCAAGTACAGGGATTACAGGCAGATGCCACCATGCCCTGCTAAATGAGCATTTTCTGAAAAGACCTTTAAAACCACTCTAAAAAACAAAGAGCTAATGTAGTAAGAGAACTGAATTACTACCTAAAAGATATTTTCTACTCGCTGCAGGAATTTCCTCTTGCAGCTCAGAGATCACAGACTGTTCCTCTTCATATGTTTGCTCCAAAGACATCTCTCCTTGGGACGGGATTTCGACTTCCTCAGGGAGAGTCGCCTCTGTAGATTTTGCACTTTTTTTAAAGATTGAGACTTTTCTTGGCTGTGAAGTTGAGTCTGTGTCCTGCGGTTCTTCTGCGATTGCCTTTCCCTGTGGGGCCTGCTCGGATTCCAGGGATGGTTCTTCTACTATCGACTCTCTGTGTGGTCCATGTTCTGAATGTGACGCTTTGCGCGGTCCTTGTCCTGCTGACCCTTTGCGCTGACCTTGTGATCCTCGGCGCTGTCCTGAATCGGTGCCTGACCCTCTCCGTGACGACCCTTGTTCTGAAGCTGACGTTTTGCGTGGCGAGGGTCCTGATATTGATCCTCGGCGTGATCCTTGGTCTGAAGTTGACATTCTGCGTGATCCTCTGCGGGGAATCTGTTCTGAAGCTGACTCTCTGCGCAACCCTTCTTCTGCGATTGACCCTCTCTCTGGTCTTTGTTCTGTCAATGAATCTCTCTGTGACCCTTCTTCTGTAATCGATCCTGTCTCCAGGCCTTGTTCTGCCTCTGAGCTTCTGGAAGACCATTCTTCTGCAATCGACCCTGTCTCTTGTCCTTGTTCTGTCACGGAGCTTCTGTGTGACCCTTGTTCTGCAAACGACCTTCTCTGTGTTCCTTGCTCTATCATTGAGTTTCTGCGTGACCCTTGTTCTGCAAACGACCTTCTCTGTGATCCCTGCTCTATTATTGAGTTTCTGCGTGACCCTTGTTCTGAAACCGAGGCTCTGCGTGACGTCTGTCCTGTGGCTGACCCTTTGCGTGAACCTGGAAGTGACCCTCTGTGCGATCCCTGTTCCTTTCTACTGGGTACTTGGCCTGGAGTTGACTCTTGTTCTGTTCCTGGAGTTGACTCTTGTTCTGTTCCTGGAGTTGACTCTTGTTCTGTTCCTGGTTCTCTGGACAGTTCTTGCCCTGCAGTTGGCTCACTGCCTTGTTCTTCTGTTGAAATTCTTCGTGATTCTTGTTCTGAAGTTGTCCCCCTCTGTTCTTCTGGTGGGCTCGATGGTGCTGTTGGTTTTTCCTGTTCATCATGTTTTTGTTGCTCCTCTGGATTTTCTACAATTTTATTTTGGGATTTGCTACCATATTTTTTAGAGAGTAATGTTGTCATCTCTAAGATCACTTTATCAAAGTCTTTATAAATGTGTTTCTGACTATCCATGTCTCCCCAAAATTCAAGCAAGTCTATCTCTTCAAATTCAATGAGTGGCCCTAAAACAGAAAACAAAATATTTTACCTAAACAGTTGATCATGCAGTACAGAATCAGAGCTATTAAATTAATATTTAAGCCGGGAGTGGTGGCAAATGCCTGTAATCCCAGTACTTGGGAGGCTGACACAGGAGGATCGCAGGTTCAAAGCCAGCCTCCTCAACTTAGTGAGGCTCTCAGCAACCTAACAAGACCCTATTCAAAACAAAAAATAAAGAGCTGTGGGTATAGTTTGGAGTAAAATGTCCCTGGGTTCAATCTCCAGTAACACACACACACACACACACACACATACACACACACACACACGCACACACACAAATTAATATTTATTTTAAAATTATTTTAATTAATTAATTAGTTAATTAATAAATTTGTGGTGCCAGGGATGAAACCCAGGGCCTTTCACATGCTAGTCTAGTGAAAGATTAATATTTAAAAAGCATTGAGCACAGTAATTGAAATATAGGCCTATTATTTTAAATAAATATCAGTTACCTTTTGCAGCAATTCCATAAAAAGCAAAAAGGTATTCAAAAGGACATTAAAAAATTCTCACATCCAGTCATGGTGGCCCACGCCTGTAATCCCAGTACTTGGGAGGCTGAGACAGGAGGATCACAGGTTTGAAGCCAGCCTCAGCAAGTAGTAGTGAGACTCTCTGCAACCTAGCAAGATCCTGTTTCAAAAAGCAAACAAAGCCCCGGGCGTGGTGGCGCCCACTTGTAATCCCAGTACTTTGGGAGGCAGAGACGGGAGGATCCGGGTTCGCGGCCAGCCTCAGCTCTCTCTCTCTCCTCTCTCTCTCTCCTCTCTCTCTCTCCCTCCCCCCCCTCTCCCTGTCTCTTTCTCTCTACTTAGTGAGGTCCTCCGCAACTTCGTGAGACCCGGTTTCAAAATAAAGCATAAAAAATAGGGCCGGGGGCATAGCACGGAGGTAGAACGCCCCTGCGTTCAATCCCCGGTATCGAAAAAAAAAAAAAAGCAAACAAACAGCAACAACAACAAAAAAATGGCTGGGAGTGTATCTCAGAGGTAGAATGCCCCTGAGTTCAATCCCCAGTAGCCCCCCCCCAAAAAAAATGTTCACCACTGTGAATTACATATCATCTCTTCCTAAAAGGTATGGTTTGAGACAGCCGGGTGTGGTGGTACATGCCTGTAATCCTAGTACTTGGGAGGCTAAGAGATGAGGATCACAGGTTTGCTGCCAGCCTCAGCAACTTAGCGAGGCCCTTAGCAACTTAGTGAGACCCTGTATCAAATGAAAAATAAAATAGGGCTGGGGGTGTAGCTCACAGGCAGAATGTCCTGGGTTCAATCCCAAGTACCATAAATAAATGAATGAATGAATTAAAAATAAAATCGAGTTCTAGCTGAGCTCTGATAATTTTTAGCATTATACTGTGGTGAAAAATTCATTTAGTTATGATGAAGGGGTGAATTTGGTGGGTGAATGAACAAGTAGATATAGCTACAGCCAACATGTCTGAAGAGCCATGTTACATGAAGGGATTCCATGGGGTAGAATGATCATGTCTTGTCCTATCAATGTTCTGTGACACTGCAGCTTGAGCATGCTCCTCTCTCTGAGTGGCGCTTACACTGTCTTGGGTTTCGGAGTAAACTCTTAAGCGTTGGTGAATTTTGGTCATAGAATGCTTCCAGCAAGGCCAATGTCCTCTGCCGATCCAAAAACCCTACCTAAGCAGAAAAGTTGGAATTAGTTACTGGAGACTTAAGATTTTTCTGTCGACAGAACATGGCTTTGTGAAGCTTTGATCACCTCCACCACCAGTAGCCACCATCACCATCATGTAAAGAAAAGCTGCAGCAACAAAATCTGTAAAGCAGCAGGCAAGGTGGTGCATATCTGTAATCCTAGTAATTGGGAGGCTGAGACAGGAGGATTGCAGGTTTGAGGCCAGCCTCAGCAACTTAGTGAGACCCTCAGCAACTTAGTGAGACCCTGTCTCAAAATAAAAAATAAAAAGGGCTCGGGGTATAGCTCAGAGGTTGGATGCCCTGGGTTTAATCCCTAGTACTGCAAACAACAACAACAACAAAACCTCAAGAAAGCTGTCTTGCCCAGGGACACTCTACCACTGAGCTGCACCCCCCAGCCCTTTTAATTTTTTTTTTCCAGACAGGGTCTTGCTGGGGGTCGAACCTGCGATCCTCCTGTCTTAGCCTCTCAAGTACTGGGATTATAGGCATGTGTCACCACGCCCGGCTCATAAA
>PVJS01059535.1:0-11493 GCA_004027185.1 Glis glis
AGAGAGAGAGAGAGAGAGAGAGAGCTGAGGCTGGCCGCGAACCCGGATCCTCCGGTCTCCGCCTCACAGCATTGTAATATTAAAACATTTCATCTTCTGAAAATAAGTCCTCTTCCAGTTTTAAAATGATTATGCTGGATCTCAAAGTGGCAACATTCCATTTATAAAAAATTGACCAAGTTCCCCTCTGTTAATAGTACAGTATTTAGTCAAATAGATAAAAAGAGACAGTGATCAGTACCTACTAGGAAGTCTATAGCTACAGGTTTTCTCATTAGGATATATGGCCGTTTTCGTGACCATTCCAGGATCCACTAAGGTCTCAATGACTTTAAGAGGCGCTTATATTTGTGTGTTTTTAGACATACTGTTTGGGAACTCCTGTGGCCTCTTTTTTATTGTACAGTGACAGGCGTGCCTTCATTTTTTTTCTTCTGTTACCACCTCACCATGTTCTTTTTTTTTTTTTTGCCTCTATAACTGAGTGATCCTTCTGTTTTCCTATAATGTTCCTAGGTGGAAGGGAAGTTTTCTTCTCAGGTTTAGCTTTTCTCCCCCATCCACTTCTCTTCCCCTGTGGCTTCAATCATATCTGCTGTCATCATCATAATTTGCTTACTGTGGACATAGCATATAAGGCAAAGCTGATGTGATTATGTTTCACTCTGTACCTCTCTTTCTGCATTTTTATCTACTAATAATAAATTTACAGTTATGTCATTTCTTAACACTGTAGCTCTTTAGGAAGTCTTCATAATTATACATTTGTTTAATCTTTAATGCATGCTTTATACACCAGGCAAGTATTATAACCATTTAAAGAGGATGCATTAGTTAAATGCCTTTTATCTAATGGAAGTCACCTGTGATGCTTGATAAAACTTCTTATTCTAAAAGTTTGTTCATTCATTTATATGCTGAGTATCTATAGCAGGTTCTGTTCTAGACATTGAGAGTGTAGCTGAATACAAAATAGAGAATTCTGTGCCATACACTCTAGTGGGGAGAGCATATGGTAAATAAATATACAAACAGATGTGTAAAGAGTATTTATTTGGCTTAGAGTTCGATTGTGGTATGTGCTATGGAGTAAACTAAAATAGGGAAAGGGATTAGGAAATTCGTGGAAAGGTGTCATTGAGAATTTAAGTTTTTCTTAAGCTCTGTGGCCATTCTGTTCTTACTGAACCAATTGCCATTTGTGTGCTGTTTACATAAATAGCTGAGCATCTAATACTGAGACCAATCTGACTGTTGTAGAAGTACACACATTTTATTTTTCTACTCCCATGTATAGTGACTGGGAGCATTTAGAATTTGAGGCATTTTTAACTATCTGGAGTTTACTGTGTAAACATATAGTGTAGACAAAGTGAAGAGTTGTTGCATTCCTCAGTATATGGATTGGTCTTCTCTACGTGGGGGTGTGTATGTTACCAGCCCACAACACTTTAGCTTCTGACTCTGACCTGGCTGTACAAAGGCTTCATTCCCAATTACTGGCCACTGTGTAATGAAAGTTTGGGACGTTATCTCTTCCTTAAAGTTTTTTATGGTTTTCAGATTTAAATCATACATCATCTAGTTAAAGAAGTAAATATTAAGCACAATCAAAATGGATAAAAATATTGACTTTTCATCCCATAAGTAACTAGTACATAAAATAAGGTTATTAGAATACACAAATAAGGTTGCTTTGTAAAATAATTGTTATATAATGCTGTGTTCACAATCTAAATAAAATTTGAGAATCCATTTACATAGAATAGTATGTGTTTGAATTTTTAAATAGCTTTCTTTCCTCTCTTTTAGAAGCTTATAATTATTTCTGGATAATGTATGATTTCCAGTTGGTATATCTTCTGATGAGGCTTTTCTGTTATAGGTTCAGTATACTTCAATTATAAAATTATAGATTTAGTAGCTGTGTGACCTTGGGCAACTTATTTGAACTATGTTGCAATTTCTTCATCTATAATAGTACCACCTTAATAGGATTGTGGTTAAATGAGAATTTTTAAAACAGCATTGTAACTGGACCATATGAAGTACTCAAAAAGTTAGTTACTTTTATATATGATGATAATATAATACTGAATGCGCAGTGATAATATAGGGAGGCATATTTCCAATATTCATTTTACATATTTTTATATTTAAATGACTGTCACATTTTGCTCACCCAATTAATATGTTGTTACTAATTTCTAATGAATATTTTAATTTTATTTTAAAATTTTTTTACTTCTAGAATTCTGTAATAACCATTTAATAATTTAATAATCATTAGGTGTTTTCTCATTTGTGTGGATGCCCAATCAGGAAACATTTATTTATTATTTACTTTTTTTTAATTACAGGTAGATGCCACTGAGAGTGAACCAAAGAGTTTTATCTTTATGAGTGAGGATGCTTTGACAAATCCACAGAAACTGATGGTTTTAATTCATGGTAGTGGTGTTGTCAGGGCAGGTCAGTGGGCTAGAAGGCTTATTATAAATGAAGATCTGGACAGTGGCACACAGATACCTTTTATTAAGAGAGCTGTGGATGTAAGTGCAATTTCCTTTTATTTTTGTCATTTTATAGTTCTGTTTTGTTATGTGTTGCAAACTGTTTTCTCATTTCTCTTCTAAAAGTATATCCTAAGCCTAATCTTATCTTCAAATTGTTATTATTTATTTTGTTTGTATGATGGTTATTTTGCATTATTTTGCAGTTATGAGAAAAACATAGCGGTATCAAGTACACAAAGATTTAGATGTCTTTACAACAAATATTTTCTTATTCTAAATTTTTTATTATATCAAATATCAATTAAACTGTCAATTATTCATCTACATTGAAAATACTTCAACAGAAATGTCATGATTGCTTTTGTAAACTTTTGCCTACCTAATTTAGTGAAGTGGGAAACTAAAGGAAATCTGCTAGTTTAAACCCATCTTTTGTTCTTTAAAGAAAAGTTGAAATAACTCAATGGTTTTTGTCATTTCTTTAAAATATTCGTTGGAGCCCACAAATAAAATGCTTTATACATAAAATAAACATCCAGAATGGCAAACTGTAATATTTACTGAATATTTCATTCTTACTTGAATTTAAGCTTTTAAAAAATTGGTATCTTAAAATTGTGTTAAGGCTTTCTTTTCTGTAACAGTGAAATTGTTTTTTCTGACTTAGTATTATTAGATTTTAATATTCAGCTACTGTTGTTGTACTGTCTCATTCTTAAGTTGCAATGAACAGCCAACTTTTGCAAAGCATGGGTCTCTTTCACATGTGAGTATAGAAAATCTTTGTCAGAAGAAAGTAAAGTGGCAGCATGTATAAAAATTTTATGTATGTTGGAAAAATATTTAGGAATAGTGTATATATCCATATATGCTTTATTTATAAAAGCAACATCATTACAATTTTGTAATTAAACTTGGAAAGGCTTCTTGGATACATGGACTTACACAAATCAAAAATAGCATGTTCTCTGTTTTGTTGACTCTGAAATTACAATATCCAGTCTCAACCCAGCTCATAAATAATACTTTCATTAATAGATTTTGAAACCCCTAAAGTGCTTTGAGTTTCTTAGGTTAATTGTATAGTTTCCTAGTTTTCATGAATGTATAATGAATACAAAGGTTAATTTTGGTTCGGGTGCTAACTTCAGTGGTGTTTTTAGTAGAAATTGAGATAATAATATATTGAAATAACTAAATAGTCAATTAATAAATTGAAGTTTATAGGAAGTAACTCATAAAATATTATATTTTAAGCTGTTTCATATTTCAGGCTATGGATAGTAATAGGAACCTTGTCTCTGACACATTAATTTGTGGTTTGAACAGATATTGTCCACATATTTTAGGAAGAATATTACATACAGAATATTTACACAATTCAATAAATATTTGAAAATAAAACTTAGTAAAGAAAATCGAATGATTTCAACCAGTGAGTTCTTGATGAAATATTTTATATAATTATGTTATCCCTGTTATTGATCACTAAGCTTTGCCTATTCTAGAATATTTTATTGTTGCCTAAGATTTTTGAAGTAAAAGAGTTGTGGTTTGGATTTAGAATGTCCCCCTAGACCTCACATAGACACGCAGCCATGTTGGAGGTGGGCTTGGTTATTGAGGAGGAGTCCCTGGGGTGTGGCCTTAGGAGTTGGTTATGGTCCCTCCTCCCCTTGCTCTCACTCTCCTTCCTGCTCCCCTCATGTGAGAGCAGAGCCCTCTTTCTTTCTCTTTGCTTCCTGTGCAATGCCCTGAGCTCCACAGACTTCGCCTGGCCTTTCATGGACTGAATCCCTGAAATCTCCAGAACTATGAGCAAATAATCTCTGTCCTCTTAAATTGTTGTCCTCAGGTGTTTTGGAGTATAGCAGTGAGCATGCTGAATGAAACAAAGAGTATATTGGAAGCCATGCCAAATATCTTTGTTTGAACAAATTATCTATTAATATCTCCAACAGGACAATAGAAATCATTTTATTCTTATAAATGGGAATAGTGTTTTGAGGATAGCAATATTTCCCTGCTTTGACTTTTCCTTGCTTTTCTCAATCACAAGTCATGATTCCTTGAAAAGAAGCAGTCTATTTCTAAATATTGCAGTGTTCTTTTGAATTTTAATTTTTATACCTTGTTCTCTTTATTTACAAAAAGGAATATGAGCTGTATTGTGGTAACTTCCTTCATAGTAAATATCTGAAACTAGATACCTCTTTTAAATGCAAATAAAATGATTTATACTACTTTTTTCCCAGTTGATTTTTTTTTATTAGTGCATTGCAATAATACCTCTTGAAGGATTTCAGGGTGGTTGACGTATACATGCACTCATCGGTTAGCCCTCCCCAATTCCCAAACCCCCGCCTCCCCCCTCCCTCCTTTCCCTTTTCAGCATAGTACTTGACTTTGATAACTTTGTTTATGTCCATCCTGTGCACCAATTTGTTTCCCTCTCCTTCTCCCCCAGTTAGTTCACCTTCTTCACTTGTCTGAGGTTTTTTCTTTGTCTGCAGTCCCTCCTGTGCGGGGTCTTGGCTCATCCTCCCATGACCTCAGCATTGGGGTTCTCTGAGGCAGGGCTTAGAGCTCACCTGCCCCATGTCCCCATCACCGGGGTGAGGGGTTCTCCGGCGTCAGGGCCAGGGCTCATCTGCCCCGCATCCCCAGCGCTGGGGGTCTCTGAGGGCAGGGACAAGGGCTCACCCGCCCCGCATCCCCAGCACCGGGTGGAGGGGTTCTCTGGGGGCTGAGCCGAGGGCTCGCCCGCCCTGCATTCCCAGCACCTGGGGGAGAGGTTCTCCAGGGACGGGGCCAAGGGCTCATGCGCCCCGCATCCGCAGTGCTGGAGGGTCTCTGGGTGCGGGGCCGAGGGCTCACCTGCCCTGCATCCCCAGCGCCGGGGGGAGGGTTTCTCTGCGGGTGGGGCCAAGGTCCCACCCAACATCCCCAGCGCCGGGGGGAGGGGTTCTCTGGGGGCGGGGCCAAGGGCTTGCCCACCCCACGTCCCCACCTCTGGGGGTCTCCAGAGGCAGGGCCGAGGGCTCACCTGCTCCGTGGCCCCAGCACTGGGGGAAGGGGTTCTCTAGGGGTGGGGCCGAGGGCTCGCCTGCCCCACATCCCCAGTGCCAGGGGTTCAACGGGGGCAGGGCCAAGGGCTTGCCCGCCCCTATTCCCCAGCGCCTGGGCTATGGGTTCTCCGGGGGCGGGGCTGAGGGCTCACCTGCCCCATGTCCCCAGTGCCAGGGGGAGGGGTTCTCTGGGGGTGGGGCCGAGGGTTAACCCGCCCTGCGTCCCCAGCACCATGGGGGGGTTCTTCGGGGGCGGGGCTGAGGGCTCATCTGTCCCGTGTCCCCAACGCCAGGGGGTTTCTGGGTGGCAGAGCCAAGGGCTTGCCCACCCTGCATCCCCAGCTCTGGGGGGAGGGGTTGTCCAGGGGCGGGGCCGAGGGCTCATTCTCCCCTCCTTTCCAGTGCTGGGGCGTCTCTGGGGTAGGGCCAAAGGCTCGTCCGTCCTTCATCCCCTGCACCAGGGTGAGGGGTTCTCTGGGGGCAGGGCCAAAGGCTCACCCTCTCCGTGTCTCCAGCGCCAGGGGGAGGGGTTCTCTGGGGGCGGGGCCGAGGTTTCGCCCGCCTTGCATCTCCAGTGCGGAGTGGGGCGTCTCTCGGGTGGGGCCAGGGGCTGACCTGCCCGTGTCCTCATTGCTGGGCTGCCGGGGAGGGGTTCATGTCTTATCTACCTATGTCCTCAGTTCCGGGGTGTTCCAGGACGGTATTGGGCTGCTCTTGGGGGGCCGTGGCTCGATGGCTTGTGTTCTCAGAGTTGGGCTGCTCCTGTGTATGACCACCTCTTCTTTGTCTCTCCTCATTGCACTCATTGCAGGAGCAGAGGCTCAGGGCCCACCCCTTGAAACCATCATTGTTGTAGGTGTGGGCCTGGATTGACTTGGGCATCATCATGTTCCGGAGTTGGTCGGTTTCAATGGCGGTCTATGGTCGCTGGTTTCACAAGGATCTGCTCTTTGCTGTTGGTCTCTGGGAGTTGCAGTATAGGCGTGGCCCCGCATAGTTGGCGTCATCAACTCTGCTCTCCACTTACCAGGTGAAATGTGTGGAGATCTGTTTAGCCCCCCTCCCTGTCCACTGCCTCGTACTCCACTGCTCTTCAGCTCTCTTTGTTTTGTTGAGTTTTGTCTGCCCCCATTTTATTGTTTAGAAGGCAGGGTTCAAGTTTTGGAGTGACGGCGACATGCTGCCTCCCTTTATCTCACTCACCTGTGTTCTCGTTATTGGGTGGCTCCGTGGGGCCATGCCATGTCCGTCCATGTCCTCAATGCTGGGGTGTTCTGCACCGGTGCTAGGCTACTCCAGGGCGGCCATGTTTCACCCGCTCGTTTTCTTAGTGTTGGGCTGCTCCTGTGCCTGGCCGCCTCATCTATGTCTCTCAGAGTCGCTTTCTTTGTGGGGACTGAGGCTCACGTCTCACCCTTTGCAGTCATCACCATTGTAGGTGTGGATCTGGTTCGACTTGGGCTTCATCATGGTCCGATGTCGATTGCCTTCGATGGTGGACTATAATTGCTGGTTTCACAAGAATCAGCTGTTTCTTTGCTGGAGGATTCCGGGAGCTGTGGTGCTGGTGTGGCTCAGCCATGATGGCACCTTTGTCTCCGCTCTCCACTTACCAGGTGAAATGCTTTGAGCTCCCTACCACCCTCTGCTCTTTCCACTGCTTCACATTCCACTGCACTTTGGCCCTCATTGTTTTGTTGAGTTTTGGCTGCCCTAGTTTTTTTTTCAAGATGCAGTCTTCCCGCCAGCCGAGCTCCGACTCTCAGAGAGCCGGCGACATGCTGCCTCTCGCTATTCCGCCATCTTGGTTCTCCCATTTATACTCCTTTGACTTCATCATTTTATATTATTTTCTTTGGTAATTCTTAAGAGCTATTCTGTTTGATGGAAGAGAGTGATTTAGGAAGGATAACATTTTAGGAAACAGGCAGAGGAAGACCTACTTTTCAATTGGATTAGCTCTGCTTCAATTTTTTCCTTTTGAACTTTTTCTAAAAATTGTATTTAAAGAAAAATTTCCATAGTTTAGAAAAAGTAGGGAGCCACTACTCTGTTTTTCATGATCTGTCAGTTTTTGTATCACAATATAAGTAAATCCTGATATTTGGGGGGGACAATGTCATTTCTTCTCACTGTTGGTGATAAAATTTCTGCATATTCTGTGCAGATTTTTGGTATAAGGTTGAAATTCCTACAATTAGATACATATACATCATTGTAAAGTTAAAACTTCTTTCCCCCGTAGCAGAACTGTATCTCTAAGTAGACTGTTTTGTGAAAAGTATTCTGTTTAAATCTGTTGAGCCACTGTGGTTAAAGTGGGGGTGAGAATTAAAACCTGAGGTTTCTTTCCTGAACCTTCAGGGCTCCATAGGTTGTAGTTTGCAAATCATAGGTATTCCAGCCCTTGCATTTTAGATACTGTAGAACTTTATTATCAGAAAATATCATCATCTCTAGATTACTTATAATAACCCATGTAATATAAATGGTGGTTGTACTGTATTATTTAGGAAAAATGACAAGGAATAAATCTGTACATGCTCAATACAGGTGCAATTTTTTTCAAATATTTCCTATCCATAGTGGTTAAATCCACAGATGCAGAACCCACAGATATGGAGGGCCAACTATACTCTTCAATCTCTGTGTATAATGGATATAGTAGAACTAGATGGCAATTCTAATGATTAAAACAAGGATTAAGACATAATAGAAAATATTTTCTAATATAATCAAAACAAAGGAAAAATTTAAACTATGAAGGATAGTTTCAAATGATTCATACCCAACATGACTTAAAATTATTATCTTTTATGAGATGGAGGTCTCACTATGTTGCCCAGCCTGGCCTTGAACTTAAGATTCTCCTGGCCGGGCGTGGTGGCGCACGCTTGTAATCCCAGTACTTTGGGAGGCGGAGACCAGAGGATCCGGGTTCGCGGCCAGCCTCAGCTCTCTCTCTCTCTCTCCCTGTCTCTCCCTCTCTCTCTCCTTAGTGAGGCCCTCCGCAACTTTGTGAGACCTGGTTTCAAAATAAAGTATAAAAAATAGGGCCAGGGATGTAGCGCGGAGGTAGAATGCCCCTGGGTTCAATCCCTGGTACCGCAAAAAAAAAAAAAAAAAGATTCTCCTGCCTCAGTCTCTCAAGCAGTTGGGATTATAGCTACCACACCAGACTGAAAGGATTAATTTTCATAATTTCATGAAAAGTCTGTTTACTTAATTAAGATAACAATTTTCCTCGTGTGATTATTCATAAGAACCTATTTCCATAATTATTTTCACCATAAGATTGATGCTATGTTTGAGTTTTAAAAATTAAGATTATATTTAACAATTTAATTTATACAGCTTGGGTTCTATAATATGGCAGACTGAGATAATTAACATAGATTTCCCCTCCCATTAAACATACATAAAAATAATGAATGAAACAAAACAACAAAAATATTAAATATCTATTTGTATATGTTCAAAAGGTAGAAAAGGAATCTCTAAAAGCCTAAGTATGAGAAAGAAATTAAAGAGATTAAAGTTAAATCTCTGGAGGGTGTTAAAAATCTGGTGGCAGTTCCTGGGGACAATTGATACAATGTAAGTCCAAGGCCATATAGGGTCTTTATCACAGTTGCAAAGATATTACTTTTATAATGTAAAGATTTTGGGAAAAATATACATGAAATATATTAATATAACTATTGATTTAATCATTCCTAAAAGAATTTAACATTTAGTATATATTTGAGTATAAAACTGCAAGCATCTCCTTTAAATAATTATTTATTGTTTTCCCTTAAGGAATGGTTGGATTACTGAAATTTATATTTCAAAAAAATTTTAAATAAATGCCTTTTTTGGCTATTTGAAATATGAGAATACCAAACTATAGAGTGAACCCAGCATCACTAATTTCAATTTTTAAAAGTAAACTTTGAGGAAAAATATAAATAAATAAATAAATTAGATTTCATAAAAGATTGTTGAAATAAAAATTAAAATTATTAATCAATTAATTATAAATGTCATAAAATTGTTGAAATAAAAATTCCAGAAAGGTTAAAAGCTTAGCATATTGCTAAAGTGAGAGTGTATATGAGGCCACAGCATCCCCATGTTAGCAAAAGAAAACAATGAGATGACAGCTCTAGTGTTTGGAGAGAGGTTGTTAACGACAGCTTATTCCTTTATGATTTCAACTCTTGACAGAAGACAGGTCTGCTTGTTGCATCATGCCAGATATATCATTAGCTTCTGGCCCTGTCACGACTGAATTGGGAGAAAGAAGCTATGTTCAGTTTTGAAAATCCAATTACCTTCTGAAATTTTGGCAACTGTTTCTGAGATAGATATGATAAGCTATTCTGTGATAGCCTTTTTTTGTCAAGATTGTCTCTAGTACTGTATTAATTAACTACTTAAGCAGGAATGATGCTAGAACCTAAGTGCTTTCTGTAGTCCAGTAGAGTTGACTATAATAATGTAGAGCACCTTGATGTTGTGGCATCATCCCAAGAAAAATATTATAAGGCCCTTTATCTATTCCTGGTTTCAAATAATTTTTGAAGCACACCTAGGCCTTTTCACCAAGAGTAAGAGGAAAAATACAGGATTTAAAAATGATTAGGCACCAATTTTACATGAAAAATCATGGTTATAGTTGGGTCTTTCAATTTCTTAATTACATTCTTATTTGAAATTTTTTTTTCTTGGTTACCTAAGAAGTGACTCTGGAGACTTAGGAAGAGAGGGTGTAGGTTTTGAAAAGTATTGGGGTTTGAAAAGTATTTGAAAAAGTATCAAAGACCTTGGGGTTTGTGTATGTTCAGAATTTCACTGGAGATTGAGAAGAGTTTAAATGTATATAAAATAAATGTGAGATTCTCTAGATAGAAAGTAAGACCTCTTACAGTTAGATCCAGCACTCTAGACACTTTCAAGGATCTGAGAAGCCAGGACTTGCCCTGGCATTAAACTTTTAATGTAACTTCCTTAGAGAAAAAAAATATCATCAATAAAGTGGAATAATTAGTTGATAATTCTTCAGTGGCCTAGGTTTAGCAAAAAATTAAAGATAGGTTAGGTTTGCTTTATCACTATAATTGTGGTTTCTTGGAGTTTTTAGCTTTTATATTTTGTTTATCTTAACATGATTTTAAAAACTTCCTGTAGTTATCAGTTGTTCCTCTGAGTTTCTTTAATTTGAAGAGAAGAACTAAAATGGAAAAAATGTCAAGCTTTATTAGTAGGAAATAGTCTAAACTTTTACCTGAAATAACTGAGACAATACATTGTGGAAGTAGGTAGTTTATATGAAAGTGTAGTTTGCTTTGGGAGGCGGAAGTTTGCACTTTTAACTTAAATCAACTAGTTTTAGGCTAAATGTATTATATTTACATAATCAGTAAAAAAAGATATTTTAAAGAAAATAATGCCAATCACATGAATTTAAAGATAAATATTAGTGTAAAGTCTTTTAAGTTCTTTGTATATCCTAGATATTAGACCTCTGTCAGAGGGATAGCTTGCAAAGATCTTTTCCCATTCCGTAGGCTTTCTCTTTAAGCTCTTGATGGTTTCCTTTGATGAGCAGAAGCTTTGTAGTTTAATGCTATCCCACTTATTAATTCTTGTTTTAATTAGACTTTACACTAAGAAAACAAACAATCCGATCAAGAAGTGGGCAACTGAAATGAATAGACACTTCACGAAAGAAGAGATACAAATAGCCAATAGATACATGAAAAAATGTTCAACATCATTAGCAATCAGGGAGATGCAAATCAAAACTACTCTAAGATTTCATCTGACCCCAATTAGAATGGCAAGCATTAAGAAGTCAAACAACAACAAATGTTGGCGAGGATGTGGGGAAATTGGGACTCTTCTACACTGTTGGTGGGATTGCA
>PVJS01059536.1:0-11493 GCA_004027185.1 Glis glis
CCCGGCCATACTCAGAAATCTTTAGAGCACTTAATTTGTCACAATGCCAGAGCACTGAATTTATGTTTTAAATCAAAATGATAGATAACATTTGGTAACAACGCAAAGAAACATAAACTATGATTACAATAGTTTCCTACTACTTACCTCTCCTCCACAGTATTATTTCCCTAAACTAACATATATGTTTATGCTCATAGAATTCAAGACAGTAGCCTCAATGTATCTAATTAATATAATACACTTCTATTTTTCTTATCTATGAAAGCTGTGGATTTAGTTTACTACTTTTGTCCTTTCTCTTTTCTCCTCTAAATTTTAATACACACACACACACACACACACACACACACACACACACACGACTGGTCTTGGTCTTCTATTAATTACTTAATTAAGCAAGAGATTAACTTCTTATTCTATTAACTTCCATCTGTATTTCTTAACTCCCTCTGTACTTTGAGGATAGTAGCACACTGACCCTTTCTTCCATGTTTCCTACCACCCTCCATTCATGTTCTAGTTAATTTGAATTATATACTTTTATATTACCAAATTTTTACATTTAAATTTGTTTGCAACTAATGGAACAATTCAAATATTTTAAATATGATTATTGTAAAGCCTCAAAATTAATAAGTAGCATTTTTGTGATTAGAACAATGTCAGTGTTTTCAGTGCAGGTCAAGCTCTACACCGAGATTGAATCTCCTTCACCTTGAGGTCAATGCTATGCTCCTCAGGACATTAGTTTTTTTGGGGGGGGAATGGTTCTAGCATAAACAAGTACTTGCCTTCATAAAAAACTTACTGCTGAAACATCACAATACAATTTAGTTGGTTTCATAGAACATGACTTTTCAGTTTTCGGTTTTTCTTTTTTCCTAGAGTTTCAAAAGATTCTTTCTCTTTCTTTCTTTCTTTCTTTCTTTCTTTCTTTCTTTCTTTCTTTCCTTCCTTCCTTCCTTCCTTCCTTCCTTCCTTCCTTCCTTCTCTTCTTCCCTCCCTCCTTTCTTTCTTTCCTTCGTCTGTCTTGCATGATTTTTCTTCATCATTCCCTCCTTTTTTCCCCAAGCACTCAATCACATGTTCTATACTATCATTTTCTTCCACTTCCTATCTCACTACCTGAAAACTATCCTTCTGCAGTCTCTATTATATCCAAACTGGATTAATGGTTCTCCAGGCATGTCTAACTTCTGTTCTCTTGAGATATCACTGCAGAACTCTCTTTAGTGGGGTCTAAAATTGCCCAGTTTCCATGTATTCCTCCTTGGTATACCCTCTTCTTTTGGCACTGTATATCCTCAAGTAATTTCCTAAGAAAAGTTATGATGGCGATAAAATGTATGAATCTTTGCATGTCTTTTATTCTTTCCTCAGAGTTGATTGATGGTTTTTCTGAGTATAGACACATAGGCTAGATTTTTTAATGAACTCCTCTATAATCTGGTGTGCATGCAATGCTGCTCAAGAATCTCAATGTTCTTGTGATTATTATTTACCCTTCTAGGTAACTTTTATAAGCACCCTTTCAATTCTTTCCTATTGGGTTACCTTCATACAGACAGTTTTAAATCTCCCATTTGTTAGTGGTCTTGCCTCCCATTTTCTTTAGTCTTACAGCTTTATTCCTTTTGATAACATAATTATCTTATTTTATAAAGCAATCTAGGGGATGTGAGGCAAATTACTATTTTCTAATCTCCCATCTCAAATCTCCATCACTTATTTTCAATATATTATGTTGTTGTACTATATTGATTTTTTTCAGATACCTTAAAATACTTTTGTAACAAATGAGGATTAAAGACTTATGCAGCCATTAATTACATTTCCAAAGAATTGAGGATCATGTGATATGTTCTTCCAATTCAGGCTAATAATTTTTTAATTCCATGATTTTGGAAAATATTGGGGTATTGATTCCCTGGGTTATACAAGAATAGATGTAGACACATAGGACTGAGAAAGTTTAACAAGTGAAAATCTCAAAATCCAGAGGATGGATAGGATCACACAACTCAAAGCAATGAAAATCTTAAAAGCATCAAGGCAACCGTGATGATGAGAAGTGAAGAATTGCACTGATGGGAAAATTTTTGGTAAATATAGTTGTGAGTTATTTTGCCCAAGGTTGCTTTCAGACTTACAGTCAGAACCTCTCTTGCCTGAGGCAAACAGGTAATTAGCAAAGACCAGAGATGCTTGGGCAACAACCTATGGTAGAAGGAAAGGAGGGCACACCCAAGGGAAATAAAAAGGTCCATTAAAAGTTTTTCACTTATGAAATAAAACTTACATAGCCCAGCATATCTAATTAGCTCCTACAGTATGAACCTTATCACATTACACATCCTGTTTGAGGTTTCCATACTTGGCATGCAATGAGTTGTTAAAACTTCAAAGATGGATTGTCTTACTTCTTACCTTTGGCATCCTGGTTGGTGTTTATGGAAAGCTGGCTTCTTACCTTATCTAGGGAAGTTGCACTCCTTAACCATTGTGCAAAGTAAATACCAAGGATGGAATTATGAATGACCACCAACCACTCCTGTTCTGCTTGATTCAGATGAGGAAGACACTCATGCTCAGGAGATTGGTGGGGCTGAGGGAATATTAAAAATGAGTAGTCTTAGCCTTCTTTCTTTTATCAAAGATTTTTTGAATACTTGATAGGTATCAGACTGTGTGTAAGGCATTGGAAATACAATGATGAAGCTATGTACAGATTGTGAGACCCTACCTTTGTACAAAGTAGTGGATTGGCCTCTTATATACTCCAAAACATGACAATACCTTAAGAAAATCTATAGCTTCCATATTTCTAAAACCAGATACATACAAGGCATAATTGACAAAGCTGTCATTCCTTTTGGTTATTTCTGAGAGTCTCTTGAAAACTGACAACCTTGGAAAAAGATAAGAGGATCTGAAGGGCTATTGTCCTCCAGAACCACTTGGGAAGAAAGGAAGGAAGAAAGAGACAGGGAAGAAGAGTTTTGCACACCAAAGCTTACACAGACATAGCAGATGAAAGTTCATTTGTTCAGTAAGTATTTATTGAGATCTCATTTTGTATCAGGCACTGCTCTAGACATAATGTATTTAAGAAGTGAACAAAAAGACATCAGTTTCTGCCCTTGTGGAGTTTGTACTCTAGTTGGGCAGAGGCAGATAATATAAAGATATACATGTAAAAAACATAGCATATAAGGTAGTGACAAGGACTTAGAGAAAAAATAAACCAAGAAAAAGAAGCAGGAAATATTGAGGTTTGGGAGCTGCAATTTTAGATATATGTTTAGGAAAACCACCAATGAAATGATACTTGAGTAAAGGATGGAAGGGAGTGAAGTAGTGTGTACAAGTCATATGAATACCTGGCAGTAAGACTTTCCAGGTTGTTGGATGGAACGAGTGCAACGCTTCAGAGGCAGAAGCATGTTGGGCCATTTTCTAGGGATTTTAAGCCCAGTGTAGCTATGTTACAATGAGAAAAGGTGAGAGATAAATGGTGGAGTTAGTGTGGAAATAAGAGGCTGCATCGTGTGGGTTTGTAGGTCATCTTAAATACTCCTACCCTGAGAAAAGTGGCAAGCCATTGGATTAGTCTGTACGGTGGAAAGGCAAATGCAAATTAATATATTGCACACTAACACTACAAGTAGGACAGTGACAATGAGGGAAAAAATCTATCACTTAAAATAGTATCTCCTGTGCTTTCTGAAGTTTCTCTACAGAGAACTATAAAATGCTGACACCATTTACAAATCTTTGATATTCGAAGAATGCTATTCTGCATTCTTGGGAGATATAAAAATTAATGACCATTGAGCTCAAAATGGCTGGAATTTGGATCTATGAATAGGCTTTCCCAAGAAGCCACACCATCTTGTACCTCAGACTTAATTTTCTCTTTGAGCATGTGATGAGGCACAACTTTAATTGAGTGTGACAACTGACAAGAAAATTAAATTGATGCAAATTAAAACTTTAACAATAACATTAAATGGAGCTTAAAATCCTTTGCACTTTTGACACTGAATTTATACCAGCTGTTGGAAACCACTAGAATGAAGGTCCTTACAGACCTATCAGATAAGGATAGTCCTTATCTGATAAGAAAAACAATACAAAAAATCTTAGTCTCAGTTATAGATACTGTTAAAGAACTGAAGGTAGAAACTTTATATATCTTTAGTCAAACCCCTGGATAAATTTTAAAATGATAATTAATTACTAGGGAAGATAGGTATTTTGGAGTTAATCAGGAATAGAGCACAGGGCTAGAGGGTAGGAAGAGCAGAATCTGGCAACTACTGTGACTATTCTCTCTTAGGTACTTTCTTTTGGAGTGCTAAGCAAACATGGTACCATACTTATCTCTATTCTCAGCCACGGTCTTAGGTACATTGAATGATTTAGCACCCAAACTTTGATAACACACATGTATCCATGTGAATCCATAACATGTAAATAGAATTTGTGTGTATCCTCCATGTCTAAATTTAAATTCTTTTTTATTTTATTATAACATATTTGTGCCATTTTCTTCTTTTTAAAAATGTACTATCAGTCCAATCTGATGGCTGATATGTGCTTTAATATGCTAGTCAGTATACAGTGCCACAAAGCCAGGGTTATTCCCTGAACCTCTCCTCAAATTCTATTTTCATTGCCTCTTCAGTATTCTAAATTAAAATGTAGAATGTGCAGCTATATTTTCAGGAACTTCATAAACTACTCCTTAATCTTCTCTAACCCTCAGTGCCTCTGCTACATAATCAGCCTGCTACTATATGCAACTTCTGAGCCAGTCAAGCTCACATGACAAAAGAGCAGATGTGTAATATTCTTCAGTATTCAAAATGCTTTAACAGGTGTGTGCATTCCTGTACCTCTTGTAACTGAGTATGATGCAAAGTCTATGTGTTTCTCCCCTCCTTCACCTTTGTCTCCACGTATTCTTAAAACTGAAGTCCCACCTCCATAACAAAGCATGCCAAATTTTCCAGTCCAAATGCATCTCTTTCTTCCCTATGACCCTATAGCATTTACTATATGCATTATATATTTTAACTGAATTTTATTTTCTATTGTCTTTATATTATTATCCAAATAGCATTTTACTTGCCTTTTACACAAGACTTTGTCTCTTAAGTTCCTGAATTATTTTGCTTGTGCAGTTTTGAAAATAACTAGTATGATGCCGCCTATACAACATCCTTACTGGCTATGGAACTACTCAAATATTTCATAAATTCCTTTAATGAGTATTTCCCAAGTACCTAGTACTTGAATATATAATTGAAAAGACAAGATTGCTCTTTCTGGGTGCATTTGGAAGAGAGATGATGACATCTAACCTTTGAAGAAAATAGGACACATAATCACAACTTGGAGTATTTTGTGTGTGTGTGTGTGTGTGGTACTAGGGATTGAACCCAGGGGCGTTTTACCTCCAAGCTACACCCCAAAACCTTTTTTATTTGATTTGATTTTTGCTTTGAAACAGGGTCTTTCTAGGTTGTTGGGAGTCTTACTACTTGCTGAGGCTGGCCTCCAACTTGTGATCCTCCTGTTTCAACTTCTCCAGTACTGGGATTATAGGCATGCACCACTACGCCCGGTCTTGAAGTGCTTTTTAACTATAAAGATTTTCTCAATCACCATCCTATCCTCTGTGTAATTAAGAATGTCCTTTGTTATTCATGAAGGATTTAGAGTTCATCTCCTTCACGACAGAACAATAAAATAGTCAATAACTAGAACTAGAAGTGGAAATGTTCCATGTAAGACAATGTTTCCCTTCACTTTCTGTTTTACTCCAATGGTACTATCCCTTCAGATGGTCAGCCTATTGCAACTTTCGAGACAGTATTACATTTTTTAATTACATTTCCCATTTTTTATAAATAATAAACTCATCTCTGTACCCTTCATCAATATATATATATATATATATATATATATATATATATATATCAAAATGCAGGCATAAGATAAAGGCATCAAGGTACTAATAGGAGAACTCTCAGATGTTTTGGCTGAGCTCCACACCCCTAGTTCCAACTATTTAATGGATATTTTCATGAAGAATTCTTACAGGTACCTCAAACTCAACAACATATGTGAACAGCTTTGAACATCAAAACTGGCATCACTTCTTTCTTCCCTTCCAACTAATCACCCATTAAATTCTGTCAATTCTACCTGGAAAATATATTTACAATTCCTACTATCTCCATCATGACTCATTAAGACTATAGTAGTATTATATTTTCCATGTCCATATTTCAAAAAGTTCTTTTGTGATCACACATTTGATTATGTTATTTTGCCACTCAGAAATTTTCTGTGTGCTCATCATATTATAATAGAATCCATGTCCCTTAATCTTGGGTTCAAAGCTCTCTAGAGCTTGATTCCATAGACTTTTCCAACCTTTATGTCTGTCCTTGGTAAATAATACCCAAACACATTCATTTTTTCCCAGAATAGTTTTTCAATATTCTTGCCCTTACTTAACCCCAAATCTCCTCTAAAAATCCATTTTGGTAAAGAGCCAGATGGAAAGTATTTTAGGCATTTGGGAACATTCAATCTCTGTCTTAACTACTCAGTTCTGCCACTGTGGCATGAAAATAACCAAAGACAATACACAAGCAAATCTGCAAAGCTGTTTCCCAATAAAACGACTCATAGAAACAGATGCATGCTGGATCAGACCTATGGTCCCTGGTATGTGGACCACTTGCCTTCTTAATAATACAAAGTGACAATGCTTTTATCAAGCATGCATCAGATGGTCATTGCATTTTTCAAACAGCTTTATTGAGGTACAATTGGAATTATAAAATTCTGAGAAGAAAACATATGGAAAAAGCTTGTTGATACTGGTCTTAGCAATGGTTTCCTGGATATGACACTAAAAGCACAAGTCATAAAAGCAAAAATAGTTTAGTGGGACTAAATCAAACCAAAAAGCTTTGCAGAGCAAAGTAAAATCAGAGTAAAAAGGCAACCAGTGTAATGTGAAAATATTTGTAAACTATTTAGGGTTAATACTCAAAATTATAAGAAACTCCTCCAACTCAATGCAAAAAATATTCTGAATTACATCATTAAAAATGGCAGAGGGCTTGAATAGACATTTCCTCAAAGAAGACATACAAATAGCCACAGGTACATGTAAACAGTATTCAAGATCACTAATCATTAGGGAAATACAAATCAAAACTCCAATGAGATATTACTTATACCTATTAGGATGGATATTATTAAAAGACATATGTGATGGTGAAGATATGGAGAAATTGAGATACCTGTATACACTGTTGGTAAGGATGGAAAATGATGCACATGGTATGAAGAAAAAACAAGGAATCAGAAGAGCACAAATATTTGTAAAATAGGAACAAAGGTGAAGAATTTATACTACCCAATTTGATGATTTACTAAAGTTATAGTAAGGTGTGTGACACTGTTGTGAGGCTAAAAATATAGGTCAATGAAAAGCCCCTAGTCATATACATGTATGGTGAATTTATTTTTTACACAAAATGCAAAAGTAATTCAATGGACAAGAGATATTATTGTCAACAAATGGAGAAATGGTATTGGAAAATAGTCAAGAAGGAGAAAGAAAGGAAGAAAGGAAGAAGGGAGGGAGGAAGAGAGGGAAGGAAGGAAGATGTCAATTATTTTCTCACAAATATACAAAGATTAACTTGAAATGGATCAGAGACTTAAATGTGAAACTTATAAAGTTTAGAAACTCCTTGATGAAAATATAGAAGGCACTTTTGAGCTCTTGGTTAGGCAAAGATTTAGTATATAAAAGTCACAAACCATAAAATAAAAATTGGTCTTCATAAAAATTTTAAATGTCTACTCTTTGATAGACACCATTAAGAAAATGAACAGAGAAGGTACAATGTGGTAGAAAATATTTTTCAAGCACCTACCGAATGAAGCACTTATGTAGAGAAAATATAAATAACTCTTATAGATCAATAATATGGCAACAAATAACTTGATTAAAATAGCCAAAAATCTGAAGTGATTTTCCTGAAGTGAACAAAACCTTTTCCTGAAGTGAAAATATGGATAACAAATAAGCACATGGAAACATGCCCAACATCATTATTCATTAAAGAAATGTAAAATGCAACTGCAATGAAACATCATTATAGCCGTATTAGAATAGTTAATGTGAAAAAGAAACAAAAGCTGACCCTTCCAAGTGTTAATGAGGATGTGGAGTAAATACAACTGTCTAGACATAGAGTAAATAGAATTCTTATACTTTACTATCAGGAATGCAAAATGCTAAATTACTTTCTTGAAAAACAGTGTGAAAAGAGTCTTATAAAGTTAACCATACTCATCATACAACTCAGTGATCCTACTCCTGGGTATTTATGCAGAGAAATAAAACCAAGTGTCCACATAAAGACTTGTATGGGAATGTTTATAGCAGCTTTATCCTTAATCACCAAAGGAAGTGACTGAAATATTTGTCAATGGGGCAATGGAAACATGCTTACAGGGCAATAATATTCAGCAGATGGTGAATGGATACATCCACACAATGGAAAGCCATTAAGCAACAACAAGGAACAAATTCCTGATACATACAACATGAAGTAGATCTCAAAATTGTGCTACTAAGCTAAAACATAAAAGAATACATAAATGTGATTTCTTTCTTATGACATCTTGGTAAAGGTAAAGCAGTATGAACAGAAATCAGATCAGTGTTTGCCTGGGGCTATGAGTGGGAAGAGGGAACTGAGTACAAAAGAACATGAGGGAATTTCTTGGAGTGATAGAAATATTCCCTATCTTGAATATTGTGGTGGTTATGTAACTGAATGTTTGTCAAAACTCACTGGACTATATACCTTAAAAATGATGCATTTTTCTGTACTTAAATTATACCTCAATAAACCCAACTTTAATAGGAGTCTATTGCTCTGAGGAAAGCTCTATCCCTAAAACCTTCATGAATCTTCTCTGAATTTTATACATTCATGAGTCTTTCTTGAGTACCTAATCTATGCATGGCTTCATTCTATATCCATGCTTCAGTGATCAGACATAATTTTCCTCCATTATTTTTTCTTTCATGCTAGTATCCTGAATCATTTTTTGAAATTTCTTCCCATGAGTGAACTCAGGAATTTACATATTTACTTCCCTGGTAAGGTCTAAATTTGGAGTTAGCTAAAAGTCTGCTTCTCCAGTCTGTATCTGAACATTAAATTAAATGGTTCATGTCTTGAAACTCTTTAACTCTCACAAATTTTGAAGCCTTATTGCAGAGTTGCATTCTTTAAGTAAGCCTCTAGATAATAAACTATTTTGGCTCTTCACTTATTAAAATACATGGGTTTGGGGAAGATTTAAGATAGACCTTGGGGCTATTTCGAATTCCAATTTCCATTTAATAATCTAAATTCGATGACATTGTTGGCTATTGGAAAATTACAAGCAAACTCGAAGACCCAAAATATGGCATTTCCCCCTTCACTAAAGAAATCTAAATGAATTTATAGGCAAAAGGGTTTACAGTGTGTCAAATCTCCTTTAGCAACAGACCATTGTTTAATGAAGGCATTATTTCAGAGAAAGAAAGGAGACAAATCTCATGATATTGTGCAATCAAAATATTTGCATATTAGAGAAAACATATGACCCTTCATTAATGGAGGAGAAACTCCAGTGGAGCCAGGGAGGTGGTCTAGAGGAAGGGGAGGGGGAAGAGTGAGGATCAATGAAGGAATTACTACCATCAGCTTTATGTGCATATGTGAAAATACCAATGTCAATCTCAGTACCCTGTATGGGGAAAGGAGGGATGGGGAGGGAGCAGGGGGGACACCAAGTGCTGTGTGCATGTATGTCACTATCAACAAGATTTACATTATGATGTGAAACTATAATGCACCAATAAAAGTATATAAAATATCTGCATTCCACCTATGTTACAGTTTAGGATTAAAGAACTGTGGCTACAACATTACCCTACTGCAAACCTGAACCTCATTTAGTAAGTAGTTTGGGTGACAAAGTAGAAAGGACAGGATTTGTAGTTCCTTTGCTCTATCAACAGATCTGAGTCTCTATGTAAAGTCTGCAAAATTAAAAGCACAATTAAAGCAGATGTTTAAAGAGTAATGGTGCATGTTCTATCTCTGAAATGCCACATAAAATCAAGGCCCTTGGGAAAGTTGAATTGTTAAGTAAGAAGTATTGATTTAAATTACTTCACAACAGCAAGAGTATAACACACATATTTGGCCTCAAATATTTTTTTTCTTTCTAAACTATAAGCCACAGTGATTCCCACTGGAGGGAAACACACCAGGTGCTGTGTGCATTTATGTTTCTATCATACTAAACCTCAATGTAAAGTATAATTACAATGTACCAATAAAAATATATTAAATAAATAAAAATTCAAAACAGTGATTTGCCAACATTGTGAAAGTCAAAATATCAAAAATGCCAAGAGCATCACTATAATATATCCTTCAGAAAGTAAAAATTTCCAAAAACTTTGTGACATATATTTTTTGAATAGTTTTAATTTGGTTTATAAAAATTTTCTATTAGCACAGTTTTATCACTTCAGGGATACCTGAAAAAGATTAGTAGCAACTCTAAGACTGTTTTTTCCTCAAAATAAAACAGAACATAAAAATTAGACTTGTATTTGGTAAGTAATTAATAAACATTATTACATAATTAGAAAATATGGGAAGCAAAATAATTTGGAATTCCACATTTAGATATAGCCCCTTATTCATTAATTCTACAAATATCTATTGAATACACTGTACAGTCAGCAGAAAGCAAGATTTTTCTGTACCCATGGAGTGTACAAAACCCTTAACGTTTTGTTGTGTAGCTTTTGAGAATTTAAATATATGTATATAGAGTGCACAAAGACACACATTCATACACAGGAATGAAATCATGGCATTATTCCATAGGTATTATTTGTAATCTGCCTTTTTACATTGTAATCCACTGTGAAATTTTATCACTACCAAATATACATGTATACCTTTATTTATAACTACTGCATTATATACAACTATATAAGTTGCCCTAATTAACAATTCCCTCTTTTTTTTTTTGGCAGTACTCAGGATTGAACCTAGGGGTTTTCTACCTCTGAGCTACACCCCAGCAATATTTTATTTATTTATGTATTTATGTATGTATGTACATATGTATGTATGTATATATGTATGTATGTATGTATGTATGTATTTGGTACTAGAGATTGAACCCAGGGGCTTTCTTCCTCTAAGCTACACCTCCAGCCCTATTTTTATTTTTTAAAATTTTGAGACATGTTCTCACTAAGTTGCCAAGGGCCTCACTAAGTTGCTGAGGCTGGTCTCCAGCTTTCGATACTGCTGTCTCATCCTCTCAAGTACTGGTATTACAAGTGTATGCCACTGCACCCGGCTATTT